>CM032470.1:137220-338567 GCA_019059595.1 Marasmia exigua
ACGCGCCGCGCGACACCGTCAACGACGCTCCTATCGCGGCGTCGTGAAGTCGTTGGAGGTGTAATCACGGAATCACTCTTGAGTCGTACTCGTATTCGCTTCGGTACGGATAAAAGATTGTGTTGCCGCGCGCCCGATTTGTAATATCCTGTAACAACTCACGACGTAAAACATCACAATCACGTCGCTTACAGCACATCACTATCCGATCCCCAGGACGAATCAATTCACCGACACAACAGTGCGCAACAATGCAACCCGCGTAATCACAAAATAAACGGAAGATCAAAACAAGAGTCCCTCCGATCAAACCGAGAAATTCGACGCTCAGGTGAACTGGTTAAAAAACCGCGTTCTTGCAGGCGACGAGTCCGCTTTCGCGCGCGTCGCGGTTCAAATTTTCAAATGTTATAAACTAATATGATTATTGTTATTTTGCCGAGATAACGTTATGTGAGCACAGGGAAACTAATCCGCTTCTGAGCTAAGGGAAGCTCAGAAAAACCACTTTTAAACCAAATTAAAAACGTTTATTCACCGAGAACCTTAATAAGCAGTACCGGAAAATAAGAGAGAAGAGAGGGAAGATACAAATTCATTGTAAGTACAATATGACGAGAATTACTATATGCAAAGGAATGCGTTGAAATGCCTAACAGTATTATAAGTATGTATTTACAAAAGAAAAGTATATATGTATATATTTGTAATTCCGCTGTTGATTCTGATATCCGTAACACAGGTGCTTGAGCTACCTATCTCGGAGTCAGATGTCAATGTATGTGATGTTGTGAAATATTTATTTATTTTATTTATTTAATGTTACCACTACAATTAAGTAGGAACTTAATACGGTAGCTAACCTAAACAATACAATATTTACGGGTGTAACACCTTTCAGCACAGTATAAAATACTGATACTGAGTGAAACTGGGTAAAGAAGAATCCTGGCGAGTAATCGATCAAAAGAGGAATTGTTCGAAAATCTTTTTAATGTTCCCATCCAATCTTTATTAAGTACCTATATCAAATCAATAATGAATTTGACTCGTGTAATGAAAAATAGATCACAAACATACTAAAAATGTTAGGGTGCAGAATTACCGCTTGATTTATTGATGTATCTGAATGTTCACTTCAAAATGTTTTTCATTTATTGGTCTTAAAAAAGAAATCATCATCATCATCATCATCAGCCCATTTAAGTCTCCACTGCTGGGGCATGGGCCTCCCTCAATCACATTAGGGGGTAATTGCCATACTCACCACGCTTGGCAGACGGGTTGGCGAGGGTTTTGATATAAATGCAGAGTTTTCCTTCTCTGGGTGCTAATTATCATGCCAGCCACGACACCTCGGTAAGAGTGAGGGTGGCCTATTCTACTCTGCCGGGGACCCCAAAAAAGTCACAAAAAAGAAATATCACATCATTATTCTTCTGCCCTGTTCCCAGATTTATCTGATATCGGCGCTGTATGTTTACATTCTTCCATTCAACCCAGTAATTCGTCATCGAATCATCCATCCTTTTTTCCAATCATGTCTTTCTTTACACAATCCATTTATCTCTTTTTCGGCCGTCCTCTATTCCTCCACCCACTTACATTCATCATCACTGTTTTGGTTACATGCTCTTCCTCTCTTTACATACTATGGCTATTGAAAAAAAAGGGAAAAAATACACGTCTGTAGACGTTTTAATATAGCTTGATTAGAATGACAGCCGTCACTTAATCTTTATTTCTATGAGCATAAGGTTTATCAGTTTACCAAGTTCATTCCATAGATTTTTCTTAATAATAATAATGTCCTCCAAACCGATATTTCGGTCATGGCGGCCAGTCTTAGAGATCAGCCATCGACGCAGGACATATTATAGTGCACAAGTGTTTGCGCAGACACAAGTTCACTCTCTATTCCCATACCCTCATATTTCGATGGGACACCAATGTGACACGACCGAAGCACGGGGGTACAAGACCGCCAACTTCCAGACTCCGGGCTGACACTGAAAATTTCTTAACAGAAACACTCAGGTAGAAACTTTGGCCCGACCCGGGGATCGAACCCCAAGCGCTGCTGTCGCTTTAAAGTGGGACCCACTAACCTTTGCGCCAACAAGGCAGTCAGATTTTTCTTACTATGGATTTAAATATCATGTGACACCAATAGCTGTTACCTATTTTAATCAAACTATATATTCCTTATATACTCTCATAATCCCTCAAGCACTTAGGTTCCGCCACCAGATTCGGCGTAGCAAAATAACGAAGTGTAAGCCCCTCTCCCCAGAGGTCGCGAGGGCAGTTTAATCTGATTTACCGCCAGTCATCGCCAGGTAAAGTGGACTAAGTGCTTTTGCACGCCAATTTGCCCACAACTGGTATAGGTACCTACCCTCCTGTATAATATAATGTTTGGGGCATGTTAGTCGAATGTAAATGTAAAACATTAACAATGAAACGAGGTCGTCGAATCATTCATAGGAGGCCGGAGGACTACCTTCGATTGGACCATGTTTCAGGTATAGCAAGTCTCATAAATAGAAATAAAATGACCGATGTCAGTTAAACTAGATCATAGTAACACGGTAATCATCTCTCTCTCCTGTCGATTCCCTCACTGATCGTGACTCCTTCCGATTTTGTCAACCAGCTGTCGCCATCGGCTGCGCTCCGCCGCTCGGTGCAGGGCAGTGCTTATCGGGATCTCGAGCTGTTTCGCTATCTGGTCTGACCATCGCTGGGGACTACGGCCTCAAGGTCTTCTTCCTTCCACTTTCCCTGTTACAATCAATCGCTCCAAGTTATCCCCACACCTTCGTGCAATGTGTCCAAAATATTGCACGATACGTCGCAAACAGGTGGCGGACAAGCTGAGTATCCTCTACGGTCAACGATTTTATTGTGGTTACCTACAATAAAATCGTTGTTATGATTACACGATTCGATTTCCTCACAATGTTTTCCCTCAGCACCGTAAGTAGTAGGTAGAATAGTAGGTATGAGAGAAGAGAGTTATAAATAAATTATATTTTTTTTGTCGCTGTGAAAAATGCTTGCATACCCGAGATAGCGGAGGCCATCAGGGGTTATGTCGGGCTCTCCTCTAGGTATGCGCCCAGAGACATACCGACTAAAAAACACAGCGGCGTTTCCTCGTCGCCCAATTGCGAAAAGGTTATGGGTATCCGGATATCCAAAGCCTACCACGACCTCCCCCGAAATAATTTATTCATAGATCAACTTATATGTAGATAGGTACCTACCTAAATAGTGTGAACTTTCCCCGCAAATAAAAATAAGGAACCCTATTTTTTTTAACGTTAACTTAGACCTGTATTTTTTATGTGTGAGAATGTCTATTAAACTTCTTGCGGTCCGTTTTATATTATTAACTGCCTCCTATACGGTCGCATAAAACCACAATAACTTGCCGTTTGCCTCCATAATTTGTACAAAACTCTAACGCTCATACAAATGAAAATAAGAGATTTAAAAACATCTTTGAAGGTTATTGCCAATCGGCTACCAATTTCATGCCCCATTAGTACTACATGCACAGTCATTCCACCGCTTTGCATCCAATGTACCGTGAAATACCTTATTCAATCGAGTTACGGTTCAATTTTCGCTTGGCATTGGATGTTTATTTGATTCGACACAGCGCACGCATTGACAAGTTATAGCCGACGGTGAAAAGTGAGATAATGCGTTTTGGTTATTAAAAATATTCACAGTTAGAATGAAATTGTTGTTGTGCCTGTGTAATCGGCGGACGTTGTTAGAAGAATTATCGCCGCTAATTTCTTGACAGTACCTTTCTAATAATAATCCTTTTATAGCACTTAGCTCGTAGCTTCTATTGTCTCTCTTCAACCTGATGGTAAGCAAGAGAAGAGCCCATGCTGCAATTACAACGGAAGTGATGTCAAGGCATTACCTCCGTTGGCACCGCCATACTGGAGGAGTCCATGTTGAAGGAAGGAGGAAATACATGCGCCGCCAACGAGTTCCATTTCATATATTCGTCCATACAAATCTCTAATTCGACATCAATGTCGAGCACAAGAACCCTCCAGATGCCTCCAGTTTTCCAGTGCTCCACGACCGATGGAGCAGCAAGGTTCTAGAATGAAGGCCACAAATCTACAAAGTAAGACATCAACCTTCAAGGTGGATATAATAGATGACCTGATAAAGATTGCAGGAGTTCGCTGGACGCAGGCCGCATCCAGCCAATATTAATTAGCAGTGTTTTGTTTTCTTTTTTTTCTGTATCTATTTTTTTTTGTTTGTTTTTTTTTTTGTAACTTATATTGTACTTACTCGCATATAGATGTTGTGATGTCCAAAATAATATTTTTTTCTTTCTTTCTTTCAGTGGACGTTCTGTGGCTGATATTACGATGATTATGAATGATAATTCTATCAGCGGAAAGAATTCCACGTAACGATTTACCTTCTACTGTCCTTAGGAGACCAACGGTGTATCGGTGGTGCGGGGCTTTGAGGGTGCAAAAAAGTCAGCAAATTTAGATCAAGCACAGAATAAATAATCACAGAAGGTCGATTCTGTCTGTTATTGATATCGAAGAGTTCGTTCGTTGACCCAAACATGTCTCCTTCTCCTCATCTTAGCGTGTAAATCCCAAAGCTGTTGCTTTGGAGATCATGGTTTTTTTTTTATATGAGAGGTGGCAGACGAGCAGACGGATCGCCTGATGGTAAGCAATTCCGCCGCCCATGGACACCCGCAACACCAGTGGAGTCACAAGTGCGCTGCCAACCTTTTCCCCTTCCTCCCCATTGGGCCTCCGCTAACCTCACTCACACGGCAAAACACAGCGCAGGCGATGCTTTACGCCGGTCTTTCGACGGGGATACAAGACCAGCTTATTACACGTTTCAGAAACAATCCGAAACGTGCAGGTTTCCTCACGATGTTTTCCCTCCCCGCTCAGCTAAAGGTAGAAATATGAACATGGATTTGTAAAATTCAGAGGTGCATGCTCGGATTCGAACCATGACCCCCCGTATGGAAGGCGCGTTCTTATTCACTGAGCTACCATCGCTTGACGTAGGTACGTATAATAACCCCCCGGTGGTCTGGTATGCATAAGGTAGTCGGCTCATCTCTTGAGCCGGCGGCATTCACCCCGCGAAACCAAAAAAAAAAAGGTTCGTATAATAATAATAATTCATTCATTTTCAAGTAACTAAAAACTCATTTACATTTTCGATTCAAATTCAATAATAAATAAATTAAAAAATATATATATATTGAATAAAATAAAAAAAATAAAATAAAAACATTTATTAACCAAAAACACACATTAACAGAAAGAAAAGTTCTTTAACTCCCACACTAGGCAGTGCCTGTCTCGTGGGTGTCAAATCATATGAATTTCCGCTATGGCTTATTGTCTAAATTAAGACTAAAGTGACAAACTGAATGTAATCTTCAAATAATAAGAAAAAAAAAATATCGAAAAGTAATCAAAAATACTAAAATTTAAGCGCGTTAGTGAAGTAGTGTGTGTGCGTGTGTGTATGTGTATGTGTATGTTGTGAGTGTGGTGAGGAGGAGTTGGGTTTTGGGTAGCCCTATGATTTTAGTCTTGGAATCGAGCGACAGGAGGGTGCTGGGTCTCTGCCGCTCGCTACCTATTTATAATTTGAACGGAATATCGAATCGAATATTTTATTTAGGTATATTAATATAAATAAAAATCATTAGTCACATTACGTTATATTACACTAAATATTAACAAATTAAAACAATGTCACAATCAATTACGATTTCGATTTTTTTTTTTTTTTATTGCTTATAGTAGGTAGACGAGCTTGCGGCCCATCTGATGGTAAACGGTAACCGCCGCTCATAGACATCAACAATGCCGGAGCACAATCATGCCGCTGCCTAATTCGTTCATTACTGTGTGTATACGCAATGTGCAGTTGCAGCAATGGCTTATATACGGGCAATCATACTTTTCCGCAATCGCAGCCAGCATGCTGTTCGGGCTCCCCTCGCACCGTATAGTTTGTCTCATGACTCTCATGCCAAACCACGCCGAGACCACTGTACTCACGCAGTAAGTATGTATGCGATGTACGCCCAGCGCTCTGCGTGTATTTTTGTCTTCGGAAAACGTTTAAAACGGACGCTAAATTTCGTCCTATTCCATTTCTTCGCAAACCAACCCAGTGACGTCACTAGGCATTACAACTGATCACTAAACCGCCGCAGGCGCGTATTTATAAATTACATCCATTGTTTACAGAGCCGCGCCGTTGTTAATTCACTGCGCATTCCGCCTCTCACAACATGCGCGCTGTATGAAAATATGCGCTTCACTTGTTCAAACATTTGCTGGCTGGAGTAAGTTGAGCTCTAGAAATACTTAGCCCGAAATAATCTAGCTAAATTTTCGCGATAAGGAAAGAAAGAAAGACACATTTTATTGACCATCACAATAAATAATCTTTGAAAGACATGTAGGTAGGCAGGGTCATTCATCGAGAAATCATTTGCGTGGCAGTTTTAAATTTCAGTAGTTATTCCTCAGAAATTTACATCAGAATCAGAAAATTAAAAATATGCAAATTTAATTAATTATAAAAATAAATTGTGACGAATAATTGTAATAATAAATCTATAATAATTAGCAATGAACGGAGTAGGCAGAGCTATTTTTGGTACATGCGATTTTTTCAAATATTATGGACATGCCTGGAAACGGGTCGTCTCGTTTAAAATCCGTTTATGTCGTAAATTCTTTGGTCAATAAGCCATTTGTAAAGTATCATCATCATCATCATCATCAGCCCATTCAAGTCCCCACTGCTGGGGCACGGGCCTCCCTCAATCACATGAGGGGTAATTGCCATACTCACCACGCTTGGCAGACGGGTTGGCGAGGGTTTTGAAATGTAGAGTTTTCCTTCTCTGGGTGCTGATGATCATGCCAGCAGCTTTACCTGAGTCGCCTTTTACGACACCTCGGTAAGAGTGAGGGTGGCCTATTCTACTCTGCCGGGGACCACACGGCAAAGTAAGTTTGTAAAGTATAAAAGTAATTAATATATTTAAGTAATTAATGTATGTAAGTAATTTGTAAAGTATGTAAGTATCATTTGTATTTTATTTTTTCTAAAAAATATTTTTAGTCTAACTGTCACACTCAGAGTCGTTGATTAACTTAGTTGGCTACTTAAGAAAAAATATTGACACTTATTTTGACTACCGATACTAACTAAAGTTAATGAACATTAGCTTAAATGACGTATCTGAGTGCGGCCGTAAGGGCTAAGAATAGTCGCGTGACTATTCACGCTCTTACTTAGTGCATACTTGATGCATCTCCAAGCTTGGAACCCCAACATGAGTATTCATTAAAATATTATTTAAAGTTTGGGGAGCCAGATTGGGTCACCTTGAGCTAGAGAAAGGGGAGCTGAGCTGTTGGACGACGTTCAAACTAGATGGCGCGACGCTTCATAAAGTTAAGCCGAGCTCAACTGCATATTTATTTAGTTGTTGCGTCAATTGGCTAGAAATGTAATTCATCCATCCAGCCTCCTTTTTCTAATTCCACATTTAGGTATTATACTCTTTTTAATGTGATATGTGAGGTGGCAGACGAGCAGACGGATCACCTGATGGTAAGCGATTGCCGCCGCCAATGGACACCTGCGACACCGTTGGAGTCACAAGTGAGCCACCCTCACTCACGCAGCGAAACACAGCACAGTGCTGCTTCACGCCGGTTTTCTGTGAGGCCGTGGTATAACTCCGGTCGAGCCGGCCCATTCATGCCGAAGCAGTGGCTCTCCCACTGTCTACACATTTGAACTATATTTATATGAATATTTAAGCTATAATTTAAAGGTTTTGAAGAGAAGAGTGAATAGGCTGTTACGATAACAATACGAAAGAAAGGAACCTGAAAAAACTCTAGTGTTCACCACACAAATTTTTGCCCATGTGAAAATGGAACTCACGATCCTTGAAGTCTAGCCAACCTATCTACAGTCTCGCGATAAGGAATATACCTAGTTGATAAGAAATTTCTACAACAATTACGTGTCGACGCATGACTACCGCACATAACGTATTTGTAGTAAATGCTAGATAGTAGCGTTGCTTATCGATAGTCCACTATCGATAGTCTATCGATCATTATCGATAGTCTATAGATCATTATCGATAGTCTATCGATCATTATCGATAGTCTATCAATCACTGTCAATAGTCTATCACACTCAATAGTATTGATAATATTGCTATTGATCAAAAGTATGGAGATTATCGGTAGTAAAATTAGATCAATACTATCGATCTGATACTATCGATAGTATCGGACACATTTAATCAGGCAGCAATACTATCGAAACATAACTGACTTTCGATAGTATCGATAGCGTTTAAGCTTCGCAACCCAATAGGTCTCCATGAGGCTCGCTCGGGTAAAAAATCCACACTACCTCCTTACTATTTACCTATTTTTAAAACAAATTAAAACGAACAAAAATCTATCGCTGAGGACAGGATTCGAACCTGCGCGGGTAGAACCCATTGGATTTCAAGTCCAACTCCTTAACCACTCGGACACCTCAGCTATATGAATTCATCTGAAAATATGGTATATGTTGGACGATTTTTTTTTCAATTAGTTCCTTAATGGGCCTATTGTTTGGAGTGCTTGGAGTCAACGTGTGGTATAATGCATCGACCGGAGTAATACCACGTCCTCACAGAAAACCGGCGTGAAGCAGTGCATGCGCTGTGTTTCGCTGCATGAGTGAGGGTACCGGAGGCCCAATCCAGGGGAAGGGGGGTTAAAAGGTAAGCAGCGTACTTGTGACACCATTGGTGTTGCAGATGTCCATGGGCGGCGGTATTCGCTTACCATCAGGTGCCACCTATATCATTAAAAAAAAAAAAGATCATCCAATAAGGGTGACCATTACCACAGTAGATAAATACGCTAAAGCAGTATAAACACTCCGCCATTTTGGACAGAAAGTTACCTACCGTATAGGGTTGTTTCTTAATTTTGTAAAATATTATTCTTACCTTGGGACTACTGGTTTAAGTACCGGGCCGTGATCGCGGAGTCCTAGGTGCAACAAGGATCACCTGCGTGTTAAATTAGAACTAATGCTATTTCTTAAGAAATAAGCATAATATAAGAATGTGGGAGAGCCACGCTTAGGCATGAATGGGCCGGCTCGACCGGAGTGATACCACTGCCTCACAGAAGACCGGCGTGAAGCAGCGCCTGGGCCCAATGGGGGGAAGGGGAAAAGGTTGGCAGCGCACTTGTGACTCCACTGGTGTTGCGGGTGTCCATGGGCGGCAGAATTGCCACATCTCATAAAAGACTACAATCATAAAATCTCATAAAAGAATACAATATTCGTACACAAAGGTTACACAAAATGATCCCTAAAGTTGCAAAAAGCTACGCAAAGATACATAAAATTAGACATACCTTTCATAACGTTTTGTTTTGTTACTTGGAAACCACGTTAAGGTATTGGTCATACACTCGATCGCTTGGGCCACACACACAGTGGCCCAAGCGACAGTGAGGTCCCACCATCCCCCCCATATCAATCTCCATCTCCGACCCCCCAAAATGTGATTGTGATCATAACTCGTAAATTACAGCAGACAACAGTAAATTTCGACTAAATCAATTAGCGTCGCTAGTGGCGCTTCACCTTAAGAGCCCTTTAACGGATCGTCAACAGTTTTTTTATTGATTGTAACGAAATTAACCTTGAACCTCCGTTTTACCCCCCTATTGGGTGATTTTACAAAAATCCTTTCTTACTGCTTCGCTGCGCTACATAAGAAACCCCTGTCCAACATTTCTAGTTTATCACCCTCATAATTTAGGCCGTAGTACGTTGATAGATCAGACAGTTTCTGTACCTATAATAACTACATGTAGTTTTTATGTTCCATGTGTTGTGCAATAAAGAGTATAATTCTATCTATGACTTTATGAGCCTGACTGAATGCCAATCGTTATCATAAAAACACACAAAAATGCAATAAAAACAATTGAAAATAAAAAAACAATTTAAAGGAACATGGGTGTAGATTTCACTAATGAATTTTAAGATAATTCGCATCACGATTCTACATGCAATAACATTTAATACTGTTAAATACGTTTGAAGTAAGTAAAAAATATGAAAACTGGCGTTAGTTAAATTATAATTTGTAGTAAAAGCTAATGAACACAATCAAGCAATAAAACCACCTTAGGTATTCTTTTGTTTTATTTTGCGCAATAAAGATGGACAATGAATGATGTCCATCAATGTGTGTCATCTCTGTAGGTATATCTACGAGTTATGTCATTCATCATCATCATCAGCCAATTTAAGTCCCCACTGCTGGGGCACGGGCCTCCCTCAATCACATGAGGGGTAATTGCCATACTCACCACGCTTGGCAGACGGGTAGGCGAGGGTTTTGATATAAATGCAGAGTTTTCCTTCTCTGGGTGCTGATGATCATGCCAGCAGCTTTACCTTAGTCGCCTTTTACGACACCTCGGTAAGAGTGAGGGTGGCCTATTCTACTCTGCCGGGGACCACACGGCGTGTGTCATTACAGTTAGTTAATATTTTACAACGCCCCCCTGTCAATTTCACTAAAGTGCCTTCTGATCGTGGTCGCACTGTACGAGTGGCTCTTTTGACAGAGTCCCTTGTGTCAATAAAACTTATTGGTAATCAAAAAGTTTATCCTTGCAGCTTTCCAGTTTTTTTATTCCGTATGACAAAAACTCGACCGGAATGAGACCTACCACGGCCTTATAGAAAACCGGCGTGAAGCAGCACTGTGCTGTATTTCGCTGCGTGAGTGAGCGTACCGGAGGCAGAATCCGAGGAAAGGGGGGTTTAAAGGTTGGCAGCGCACTTGTAACTCCACTTTTGTCGCGGGTGTCTATGGGCGGCGGCAATCGCTTGCCATCAGGAGTTCCGTCTGCTCGTTTGCCACCTATCACATAAAAAAGAACTCTTCCGTCCCGTAAAAACTAGAGAGCAGTTCAAGAAACTGGCGGCCAACCTTCAAGACTGAAGAGGCACCCGAAGCAGAAGCTGTCACCAATTGTCAGAGAGTATGAAAAAAACTTGTCCGTTGAGGACAGGGTTCGAACCTGCGCGGGTAGAACCCATTGGATTTTAAGTCCAACTCCTTAACCACTCGGACACCTCAGCCACACAGCTTCTGACGAAACAATCAATCATTATACGTATTTTTTCCAATGAAACTCATTAATGAAATCAATATGCTCGGATGAGTAATTTTATTCAGAACAATAGTTATAATTTTTCGCTTTTCAAATCTTGCCTTGAATTCCACGCTAGCCTTTCTGACGAATTATAAGTATGATAGGATTTTTAAGAAGCCACTATATAGCACTACAATAAAAAAGCAGCACAACTTTGTTAATATTGACAAAAACATTTGGGTGCATGAACATGTCTGTTTGTATTGGCCTGGGTGTTTACTATGTATTATAAGTATGTAATTACAAAAGAAAAGTATTATATGTATATTGTAATCCCACTGTTGATTCTGATATCTGTAACACAGGTGCTTGAGCTACCTATCTCGGAGTCAGGTCAATGTATGTGATGTTATGAAATATGTATTTATTTATATTACTTTTACCTATGAAATTTCCGTTTTTTTTTTAGACAATAAGATGTACCACTCTCCTTTAATAAGAAAAAAATCACCATACTACAATTTTATTTTGATTTAAGACTATATTTTAAGGTTTATATTAAATAAAGATCAGTTATTGTATTTGTAATGCAAAAAAAATAATCTTGAAAATGAACCTTTTTTACTTGGCAGAATTGACGTTTTCATCAATAATAACTTTATATTCCAAAATAAACCGAACGGCTGCAGACTAATTTACTGCCTATTAATAACACGCTTAATTACATTATTCAACGCAAGTCTAAAAGTGGCCAACCAGTCGACCAGACTAGACCTTGAAAGTAGTGAAACTGGACGAGAGACCAGCTTATGCTGGTCGTTTGGAAACCAGACAAGCTAGTCAGCGTCCTCGGCCACGGGGGACAGAGAGGTACACATACGTGATTGGTGCGTGTGATAAGGACAGAAATCGCAGGGACAATCCGAGTAAATTGTTCCATGATTGGATAATTATTTTATTGATACAGTTAAATGCCATTGACAACGGCCCACGGAATATAAATGGGGGAGTGATGGAGTACTTTATGAGGTGGACGTTGCGGTCTGTGGGACAATGAACTCGAGCCCGTGGCTGAGTTTGATGTGGTAGTGTAGAAATATTTTATTCGTGTTTTGTTCCCTGTATCACATCTAAAAACCCGCCTTATTCCCTTATCTGGGACACTATACTAATGAAAACAAATATTTTTCCACAATTTGGTCAGACATTTTTTTTTATAGAATATAGGCCAATCAGGATGACCTCACTCCGATGGTAAGCGGCCGTGAAATCCAAATATGAGGTTGACAGGCACAAAAGTACACTTACAAAGTTCCCATTGAGTCTGCCATCCTCACCCTGATGGCCTGCTGAGATGCCGCTCCGCGCCCCTGCCTAAAAGACCCCGGATTGTATGTAGGAGGAAACACATGAGCTGGGAGGGCATTCCATGTCTTCATGGCTCGGGGCAGGAACGAGGAGCGAAACCTCTTGGTGCGCGCCACCATTGTCTGGATGGTATGCGGATCGCAATGCTGTCCAGCACGTGTTGTTCGGAAGTGGAAAGGGGAGGATGGGATAAGTTGAAATAACTCATCAGAGCATTCCCCATTATAGAGGCGGTAGAGAACACTTAGACTGGCAATGTCTCTACTGTAGCTGAAGGAGGTTCTACGGAAACGAGCAAAAAGTGTGTTTCGAATTTTTCGAACATAGCTCGGGTCACCAATCCGCATTTGGCAAGCGTGGTGATTAAGCTTAATCCCATTATAGTAGCGATGACTTGATTTCTATGATGGAGGCCTTTGCCCTGCAGTGGGACAGTTATAGGCTGATACTTGACTTTTTTACATTGGGTCTAGTCTCAAAAAAAATCGCCTTTCCATACAAAAGTGATTAGCTGATTGGTGCAATTTGTATCAGAAGGCGACAATTTTTTTAAAGATTTGACCCCACCGTCCTTGAGGAAATAATATTTGTTTTCATTAGTATAGTACCCCAGATAAGGGAGTAAGACGATTACAAAAGCATGGTGCACAATGGGGCCGTTCAAGTATTACGTAAGCACTATGGGGGGCTGGGGGGTCTTTCCTTTGCTTATTTTGGATGACATGGGGGTAGGGGAGTCTAGATGATGATTACGTCATCGATAATTATTTTCTTTTTAACACAAATGGCAACCCCCACATTCTGTTTGCTTGAAAACGAAACGTATTTTCGGGGAATTACTTACAAAATGCATACGGTTATTAGGGTTGCCGAGCTGTGAAACAAAAAATCGAAAAATGTTTACGTAAGCATGGGGAGGTACCGGAGGCCCAATCTGGAAGAAAGAGGGGCTTTATACCCCCTCTTTCCCCCGGACTGGGCCTCCGGTACCTCCGGTTTGCAGTGCACAAGTGTGTCCATTGATGTCGCGGGTGTCCATGGGCTCCGGCAATCGCTTACCATCAGGTGATTCGTCTGCTCGCCTGCCACCAAGTAATTTTGATTTTTCGGTTTACCTAATAACCCTTGTGGTTGTTATTAGAAGAGGCAACCCTCTTTATTAGTAGTACATTAGAGAGACAAGTGTGTCATCAGCAAAAAAAACTTTTAGGCTCAATTCGACCAAGCTTTATCCGTGGAAAAATCTATGTTATAACGTCAGATTTGTATAGAATGACAGCGCTGTACCATAGATTTAATATTGGAATAAGATTGTTTGAATCGGCCCTAACTTGTTTACTTTACAATATTAATAAAAAAAAATGTAGGTGTATTTAAACAAGTAATGAAGGCTTCATTCATAACGCTTGTATAAACACTAATTGAGACCATACATTTCAATGGGCCAATATTTTTTTTAATTGAACCTCACTTCATTGAAGAAGATACCATACTATTTGCATGTCGCTTGTATGGCTGAGGTGTCCGAGTGGTTAAGGAGTTGGACTTGAAATCCAATGGGTTCTACCCGCGCAGGTTCGAATCCTGTCCTCAGCGAAAATTATTTTTTTAATTCGCATATTGAATATGGATTTACATCCATATTATCCTATACTTACGTATAGGTTTGTTAGATTTTAAAGGTATTAAATACCGTTCGACATAGTATTATGCAATTTATAACAATTTTTGCTATGAAAACCTTTTCTTAAACGCATTATTTAATTGACATAAGTATTTCGTTGAGATTTAATGCTAAATGGGATCATACTTTGAGAGGTCCTCTGGTTTGTGTTGTGGGATAATCGATTGTACGTCAATTACTAATCGATTATGCAAGTGGGGCCCAAATAAAATAATTATCGATTGTACTATCGATAGTATCGATTAAATCGATCTTCATTTTTGGTCGGTATAATCGATTATAATCGTTTAAATTGACGATACTATCGATTAAATCGATACTGTAACTAAGGCGATACTATCGGTTATATCGATTATAATCGATTAATCTGCAATTATTTCTAGATATAATCGTCATACAGATAGATGTATAAGAAGGCATAATATAAATGATTATCGTTTAAATGAGCATTAACGAGTTTAGTTCCGGAACTATTAGATTGCGATTTATAATAAGGGGGCTTGTATTCTTCCACGTACTAAACTTAGATACAAAATACAAATACAAAATAATTTATTTCAGTTACTTAGGTATAAGTACAATGGGTTTGGACTCTCCTTTTAAGCAAATACTTGCTTGTGTTAGGAGAGACCGCTCTTCTATATCGGTACAGTTAGTATACTTCATCATCAGCCCATTTAAGTCCCCACTGCTGGGGCACGGGCCTCCCTCAGTCACGTGAGGGGTAATTGCCATACTCACCACGCTTGGCAGACGGGTTGGCGAGGGTTTTGATATAAATGCAGAGTTTTCCTTCTCTGGGTGCTGATGATCATGCCAGCAGCTTTACCTTAGTCGCCATTTACGACACCTCGGTAAGAGTGAGGGTGGCCTATTCTACTCTGCCGGGACCACACGGCACTTAGTATACTTAATTAGATACATTTGTCAAAAGCTTGATTTTTAAGATCTTAAACATAAACATAGATAGGCCTTAAACTCCCGTCTTCATTCAATTACTAACTGAAGTATTAGCATAAGCATAAGTACTAAACCCCCTATCTCACTTAGCAAATCTAATTAAATTGTCACTAACTGCAGTTACAGGGTTTCCTTACATGGCGCAAATACGACTTCATATCATAAGCTGATGAAGATAAATCGAGTCCAATTATTAGATTACAGTAACTCTTACTTAGCTGCGAGTGTACCGTGGCTTAATTACATAGATAGATAGATATATTTATATAATTGCTACCGCGGGCGCTCTCGCAGCATGCGTGAGTAGGGTGACCAAAAATCGCACACCCAGAACAATAAACCGTTATTTTTTTATCGTTTACATCCTGAAAACCATTTAGCCTGTTAGATCAACAAAATATAGGGAAAAATCAACTGTTCCATACATTATTGCCGGGAGGATGTTCTATTCAGTACGGAACAGCAGATTTTTTTTCACTTATTTTTGCATAATTGACGAAAGTACCTAATTCGGAAATAATATAGTATACACTGTTATTTTTTATCATTTACAAATAAATTCCATTTAGCATGTTAGATCAACCATAACATGCTAAATGGAATTTATTAACGACGGGTACATGTTATGCTGTTTTCGGGATGTAAATGATAAAAAATAACAGTGTAAACTATATTATTTCCGAATTAGGTACTTTCGTCAATTATGCAAAATCCGAAATAGTGCAGTTTTGATCTGGGTGTGCAAAATGTTTAACTATTTAGTCTTTTTCGAAAAAAATTGAAATATATACCTTCTGAACTAGCTTTTTAAGTATAATAAAAATGTATTTATGTGTGCACGTACGTCGTCCAAGGCTCTGCCCGAAAACCAGCGCTGCGGCGGCTTCGGCCACTGCAGCATATGCTGAGGTTGGGCCTTGTTGGCTACAGAATTTGTCTTATTTGTGTATTTATGTCACTCGTGTTTAAATTTGCGTTCTGTGGCCAATGAAAAAATCTTTATCCTTATTTATAAAACGCTAAGAATACAAAAAAATAAAATTTTAAGAATACAAAACTTAAAGGATCATATTAAAATCAAATGAATGAATGAATGAATGAAAACTTTATTTGGCACAATACAAAACAAGGAAACTTAATTAGAAACATAACCTAGACATAAATCATTAACAAAAAGTAGGACAACATTATCCCTGTATGCGCCAAAGAGGCGGCCGCTCAGCATTAGTCGGTGCTGATTTAAAAGACCAACCCCGACGCTGGTTTTCAGCGACTACCATAACATTATTGCGCATCTGTTCCATATCTATGCAACAGTCGCTTGCATAAAATTTCGATTGAGATAGCAAAGAAGAAATAAATAATTGGGGCAGGCAGATTATACAAAACCCTTTGATTACCTATGTAAATAATCAAAGACGAAACCCAAACAAAATTATACAAAAAAAAAAAAGTGTAAATTATAAAAAAAAGAAGAAGAAAGAAAGACCCATCAACATTAAAAAACTTAAACTACAGACCGACCAAGATCAGAAGGCACGCCAGTGACATTGACAGGGGGGCGTTGTAAAACGTCATTTCTGTCCGAAAATATTATGCCGAAACAGCATTAGTTCCGACCCTTGCCACGTGCCAAATAACCGTGATCGAACCATATCTGTATGACCTGTATCCTAGACTGATATTCAGTACAATTTCTTTAATGTACACTAGGTATACATTTATTTATCCTTACTAATATTATAAATGCGAAAGTAACTCTGTCTGTCTGTCTGTCTGTCTGTCTGTCTGTCTGTTACTCTTTCACGCCAAAACTACTCAACGGATTTAAATGAAATTTGGTATACAGATAATCTAGACCCTGAGAAAGAACATAGGCTACTTTTTATTGCGAAAAGGGGGTTGTAAGGGGTTGAAAGGGGGGTAAAAAGTTACTTTTCCACGCGGACGAAGTCGCGGGCGGCCGCTAGTTTGATATAATTATACGGGATAAACCCTATTACATAATTACATATAACTACGAACGAATAAGTGCTGGATAAACATGATTAATTTAGAAGCACTCACTAATATTATATCTTACCCATGAACCAAACTTAACACTACTGACACTGTTCAGGATTTGTTTTTCTTATTTAACAGACATTTACATTATGAACAATTCATTATATTGCTCCAATAATGTGTATCACTCACATCTCTGTATCACTCACATCACAAAAAATGTTCACGTTTTACCAAAAGCTTAAGAATAATAATGGTTATTAATTGTAATTATATCAACTACCTACTTTCTTGTGGCCTATGCATTTTACTAGATAATAAAAAGTTAATCAGTGTGAGAAAGAACAATCACAGCCAGATGGTAATCCTTCCGCAAGAAAATATAAGAGGTGTGAAGGTAATAAAATATAATAAAATAAAAAAAGAAGAAAAGAAAAAAAAAGAAAATCACACAGAATATGTTGCTATAAGTCACCACACGAAAGGTCGTCCGTGCTTTATTTATAACCGTTACACTTTTTTACAGGTAGCTAGTACACATTATCTGAATCAAGTGATAATTACTGACTTATCTACTGGCACTGTTTTTTTATATTTTTATGTTTAAACTAAGGAATTATATCGAAACCGTCCCTTAAAGAATATACCTGTCGCTCCAAAACAAGGGAGACGCACAGCGAGTGTGTAAAGGACGGGAATGATGATTTGGTCGTGAATTCCGTTTCGTTTAGACCCTTTGGTCACCCTCACACGCTCGCTATCTCTAATCTAGCCGCACATCACCCGCAACCAGTCCGGCTACCATCGTGCGCGGGCGCAGCTCGCCGCGCAGCCATGTAAATGAGCCATAAATATACTAGCCCGCGCGGAGATGGGTTTATTAATTTTTCAACTGATGTAACATTAAGCAATATATGGATTTTTTAATAACAATAGTGTATCCAAACTGCTGTTACTTATTGTTGAGCAGCACTGTGCAAAACAGTAACATTCCATAATGTATGTTACGGAATGCTGCTGTAACGTTTGTGGCTACTTGTTTCTGTACTGTGTAGAGCAACGTTACTAATGTTGAGTAACGTTGTAGTAAAGTACAGAGTGTCGTATGTAAAGTAACATTTTAAGAGAATATGGATTGTTAAATTGACAGTAATCATTCATCCCATCAAGATACTCGCTTGCCCGTTCTTCTGAGACGAATAGATATTGAAATATAGATATTAATTTGTAAGTTGCACCGCAACATGTGAACTTTATAATTGACTGCAACATAGCACGTCCAAACTGTTGATGTCGCATAATTTTATATTATGTTTTAGACTATAAGTTTTGAACCAGTAAATATCCGTCTTCGAAGCCGTACACATGTCTTTCCTTTAAACGTCGAATCATCCCTGCTACTGAAGATACTACAATATTTAGTTATTCGTAATTCCATCAACACAGATACAATCCCAAACAACGAAACATTTCACTCCTTGGTCATCCTCATTATTATTCATGCTATCTCAAATCTAGCAAAGGCCAGCTACCATATTGCCCCGCGCAAACATATTAAATAATAATAATAAATATTCATGACTCCGAGATAGGTAGCTCAAGCACCTGTGTTACGGATATTAGAACCAATAGCGGAATTACAATAAATTAAATTGTTAGCTACTAAACCGGATCTGTTTTAAACAATTTCGGAAAACTAGTCTCCAAGCAAACATTTACATTAATTAATTGATAATTTTGCACTACTTTTTGATCTGTTTATGCTCTCGAAATTTGGATTAACGCCATGAATGGAATGGAATCAATGGAGAGGGGCTCTGAGTCTCCTTGCGTGATCGTTTTAGAAATGATGAGATACGTAGGAGAACTAAGGTCTCAAACAGCCCAAAGGATTGCATGCCTCAAGTGGCAATTGGCAGGGCACATAGCGATCAGAACAACGGCCGGCCGTTGGGGCGGAAAAGTCCTAGAGTGGAGGCCACGTACAGGAAGTCGCAGCCGTAGCAGTCCCCCAACAAGGTGAACCGACGATCTGCAGTAATCCATTGGATGCGGGCGGCACAGGACCGATCTGTGTGGAGAACCTGTGTCCAGCAGTGGACTTCTATTTTCTGAAATGATGATGATGATAATGTTACAAATTATAATGAAACATTAACAGCAAATAAGACTTGGTCACCCTCACACGCATCTACGCGCTATCTCAAATCTAGCCGCAAATCACCCGCAACCAGTCCAGCTACCTGCGCCCGCGCAACCATGTAAATGAGCCATAAATTACTCGCCGCGGAGATAGGAAATCGTAAAGTATAAAAAAATAATTTAGCACCCATAATACAGGTCCCGGCATCGGTCTATTAAAATATGATCATTAAGTTTATATTTTTGGAATAATTACGACTATTTTGTTTTTAATTTATCTAAAGCATTTAAATTTTTATGATCCACTAATATTCATGTTATCATCACTTATCATCATCATTACCTATATTACAGTATTTGCTAAATAATAAAAGCAGGATAAACGAGAAACTTAAACTTTATTTAAAAAATAAAATATAAAAAAAATTTTAAACTTGTTGTTATTGTAATATGGTTGTTAACATACTAGCTATTATGATTTTGGCAAGCTTGTAATTATTATTTTATCATATTTGTAAAATCTGATAAGTCACAAAGCTCCTGACGTTAATAACAACAAGGATATCCGACATGTACCAAAGTGGAATGGTAGTAGGTTGTAATGATAGTCACGTAGGGATATCTATGCCCCCTCCGTTGTCCTACGTGGCGTACCTACGTTAGCGTTTATATCACCTAGTAAATTTCATGCTCGGACAGCTGTTTATTTTGGTTCCTTAGAAAGAGATATTCGTAATTATGAGTAAAACACCAAGCTAGAGTTACGAACGTATATATTTAGTTACCTATAAAAGATATACCTATATAAGTATCCGAAAAATGAACAAAAAGCAAGTAAAGTTAAGTATCAGCCTATAATTGTCCCACTGCAGGGCAAAGGCCTCTATCATAGAAATCAAGTCATCTCTACTATGATGGGATTAGGCTTAATCACCACGCTTGCCAAATGCGGATTGGTGAGCACAAACCCGAGCTATGTTCGAAACACTTTTTGCTCGACCCAGGAATCGAACCCAGGACCCAAGATCACGGCCCGGTACTTAAACCACTAGACTAACAGGGCGTCCTAAACCAACAGAAAGTTAAAAAAAAAACAAGTGTTTTTACACAAATCTTTTCCCAGAGTGAGAATCCAGAAAAACCCTTCTGGAACCTATGAAATTACATTCTGCAATAACGAATTTCTATTTATCTGTTAACCTATGTATTTGATATCGGATAATGGAACCTAGGTATCGAACTCGTAACCCTTAGATTTAAACTTTGCAATACCAAAAAATATTTTCATACCTATTCCGTCTCAAAAAAAAAGAACTCTACGTCGGTTTTCCCATATTTTATTATAGGCCAAAGTTAGTAAACAAAGTTACGTAGAATGCATGTGTAAATGTATGAGCGGAGTAATTAGAAAGTCCCACACGTCTCGTGGTCGTCGGTTCATTTGTGAGACGTACGTGCAAGCCACTTCTCTCACGATTTGCTCATTAGCCGGGCACAATCAAACGAGGGACTGAGAAACGAATTGGGAACAACGACTCGCTCGTGATTAAATGTGAGGTCTAGATAACTGCGACTCGAAATATTTTGCGAGTCGAGTCAGTTCTCGAGTTCTCTGAGTGTCATTTCTGCGTTCAAAATCAACTTTTCGGAGCCCAGAATACGCTTGAACTATGAAAACGAGATTTCTATGTACATAATTACAATGAAAAGGATTGCCATCCTAATCTTCGCAATTATCTTAATTTATCTTTAGTGTGACCAACAATTGATAATGATTATGAACGTGTAATCATGACGCCGTGACATGACAGCCGTGTGGTCCCCGGCAGAGTAGAATAGGCCACCCTCACTCTTACCGAGGTGTCGTAAAAGGCGACTAAGGTAAAGCTGCTGGCATGATCATCAGCACCCAGAGAAGGAAAACTCTGCATTTATATCAAAACCCTCGCCAACCCGTCTGCCAAGCGTGGTGAGTATGGCAATTACCCCTCATGTGATTGAGGGAGGCCCGTGCCCCAGCAGTGGGGACTTAAATGGGCTGACGATGACGATGAATCATGACGCAGTTGTTCTGATTCCCCTCAGACGGCAGTCGCTTCATTGTAATTACTAGACTCACCAGATCATGGGTCCAAGCATCGGGGTTGCTAAGCGACTTTGGATGCAAATGGGAATACAGCGATGAGGCTAGGCTTGCTGCTGTTACCATGCAGTTTCCACACTAAAAATCAATATCCATTATTGAATAGTTAGTGACAATTACCTGGTGCATTTATTTATTTAATATTCCGCGCTTTTGGCAAAAATCCGTTAAACCGTCAAAAGTTAGAGCAAAAAATATCCTTTTTACAAATTTTGCTTTTTTGCAAAATTTCCCATCTCCGCTCGCTCCGCTTTCGCTCATTATCGGGCTAGGGTCGTCTGCGACCGCTACAGCGTCACTTCAGGTCGTTCACCCACAGCGGACAAATCGCTTCCCAGATTTTGTGGATTGCCTGATGCACATCAGGGCTGCTACGCTGAGCTAGGAATAGTATTTTTTTTATGTGATAGGTGACAGACGAGCAGACGGATCACCTGATGGTAAGCGATTGCCGTCGCCCATGGACACCGACACCAGTGGAGTCACAAACCCCCCTTTCCCCCAGATTAGGCCTCCGGTACCCTCACTCACGCAGTGAAACACAGCACAGTGCTGCTTTACGCCGGTTTTCTGTGATTATGTGTGATTGTGATTTATTGCAAACTATTGGTTTTTTTCTTGATATATTTTTCTCAATTTCAGCTGTTGATCTCTGAACAGTGTTTCATAATTATGCGTAGAACACCAATTTAACATTTGGCAACTGACAAAAATCATTCACTAACACATGCTTAGAATTCATTGACCGTGGGAGAGCCACGCTCCGACATGAATGGGCCGGCTCGACCGGAGTGATAGCCTCACAGAAAAC
Source organism: Marasmia exigua (assembly GCA_019059595.1). Taxonomy (NCBI): domain Eukaryota; kingdom Metazoa; phylum Arthropoda; class Insecta; order Lepidoptera; family Crambidae; genus Marasmia; species Marasmia exigua. Next base: position 159,594 of record CM032470.1, read on the forward strand.
AGGCGTGACGCCGAGCTGTGCAGTATTTCACTGCGTGAGTGAGGGTACCGGAAGCCCAATACGAGGAAAAAGGGGATTTGGAGGTCGGCAGCGCACATGTGATACTGGTGTCGCGGGTGTCCATGGGCGGCGGCAATTGCTTATCATCAGGTGATCCGTCGGCTGGTCTGCCATCTATCACGTAAAAAAGTAGAGTATGTAGATATTAGGACAACCACATTGCTCAAGTATAAGTTCATCAAATGCATTTATTTATGTACCGCTGAAAGATAAAATAGTTTTTTTTATATATGTTTAACAATGTAGACTATTTTCCACGTTAAATAATTCATCAATTGTTTCATGCTGGCCTAGATACAGATGGCAGTTTCTGGAACTTTACAGAGGCTTGTTGTTCCAACTATTGTTTTTCTGAATAAATAACTAAATACATAAATGAATAAATAGAGATCGCAATAAATGTTTAAATAAATAAATGACTAAATCTGGAAAAAAGGAATAAATGAATAAATAAATGAATGAATAAATAACGTTGCATGCTTACAATATTGCTGAACCCTAATTTGAACATAAACAGTTTGATTCAATGACCACTTTCATTTTTAACTAAGCGAATTTCTCATAAAATTAGAATGTACAAGTCTATGGAATTTCCCTTACATTTTTGCTCCTTTTGACAAATGATAAATGACAAAATATGTATATGGGACTTGACATTTATTTGCATCGATAAATTTAGTTCTCAACATCAAAAATCAGAGTATGGTAGACCTAGAGATATATTAACAAGTTCTTTTCTTTTTACATCATGGCGAACAAACGATCAGACGACTCACCTGATGGTAAGTGATTACCGCCTACATCTTTGAATACATAAAGCAACTTAAAAATTAACCCAAGTTCTAATACCACATAACTTGCGCAGTAAATTTTTTGGTATAAAATTTCCTAAAAATAGCTTAACATTTTAGTACTATGTCAAAGTAACTGTTCTGCCTATTATAGTCAGTTCCTGAGGGGTGCGTAAAAATGACATGGTACTAAAGTGTTAAGCTAATTTTGATGCTGACAGTGCCAACATCCGGGTCCACTCATACACCTCGAGTTGTATCTAGTATGACTGTAATTTCATTCATGAAATGAAAATGATTTATTTCAACCACAACCAGCTCAAACGTATCGTGACAAAACAGTGACCATAATTTCTATCTTTGTAGATACAAATCATAACATCAAAACAGAAGCCGCTATTACAGTTAAGGTGACGGGTGGGGCACACTAGCGACGCTAATCGATTTGAATTTTTAGCTACTAAACCGGTTCTACCTCTGGTAACAACCTCTCGGCAAACATTTGTCTTATACTATTTATTAAATAACCATGCACAAATATTGGGTTCGTTTTTGTACGCGAAAACGGCCACTTTAAGCGTGAAACAATTTTTCGCGTACAAAAACGGACCCAAAATTGGTGCATGGTTATTTAATAAATAGTATAAGTGTTTGCCGAGAGGTTGTAACCCCGAAATTGTTAAAAATAGATCCGGTTTAGTAACTAAAAATTTAAATCGATTGGCGTCGCTAGTGTGCCCTACCCGTCACCTTAAAGGTTACATCTGCCCCCGATCCGTGCGTGTAGATAATGTGTGTTATTAAAGTCATATCAACATTCGAGGCGGCTTTTAGAGCATAGAACGAAACATACATAAGAAGATGTTTTGTAAGGCTTGGCGTTCACTAATTGACAATTTTTATCTTTATTTTATAAGTGTGAGGGAGAGGCAGTCTTCGGCATGGACGCCATGCATCACGATGAAGCGCAGAAGAACGGTTTGCTAAGATCGATTTTTTTAGGAACTAACACAACTATCGGTCTAAAAGGATTTATACAGAGACTGAGCAATTCCTTAGGATTCCAGTCTAAAAATAAATTTTGTAATCCTTTTTTTTATATTTTTTTTTCATTCATTCTTAAATTACTATGATTGGTAGCATTTTAATTTTCCATTCTTTTGAAATTTTTAAAGAAACTTTTTAATTGTATTTCCTCCTATATCAATATTGGAAATCATGGTTATGGTCCTCGCAGGACAGGCTATGCCTAGTGCGAGGTCCACTGTGTATATCATATTATTTTTTGTGTACTTGTGTTTACTTAAGTTAATGTTCGCCTGTCTTAGTGTACCTTATTGTTATCGCTTAGCTTTAAGTAAATAAAAAGTTTTTATTATTTTATTATTTACTTTATTCGATCAAAAAACTCACGAAAAGAGCTCCTGTTAAAGTTTAAAACGAATTTAATAGTACTAACGCAATTAATTTCCACTTAATTTTTAGACAGTCATACTCGTATGTGGCTTTAAATTTTACAAATTACCTGCTAAATTGTACGATTCCATTTTAAAAAAACAATTTAAAGAGTTTTAAGACTCTCGCAGTGTTTCGACAATTTGTTGTGTCCTACTCTCGCAAGACGAGTAAGGCTGAGACGGTTTTCTGTGGTGATATCTGGTCTGGATGGACCAGCTCGAACGGCGTGGTACCTACTCTCTGAAAACTGGCGAGATGTAGCGCTTGCGCTGTGTTCCATGGTATGAGCTCCGTCAGCTCATCTACCACCTACCTATCACATGAATAAAATTAATAGGTGTACAAGTTATACCTAACAACCATTTTTTTTTGTTAAAAGAAGTCCTAACTAAGATCTCTAAAATTGAAACGTTGGTGAGAAAATGACGACTCCATTACCATCAAAATTCTCCGAGAGATCACAATAAAATTAAAAATCATATAAAATACCTAGACTCACCCAAAACGATCCAAGCCAACGGCTACCCACTTGTGACGTCATTTTTTTAGGGTGGACTCAAGACATCGCGGCAACTTTATTCCCAGAAGTGCTCATTACCACGTAGGTACGAGTACCTATTACGTTTATGAAATTGATTTCAAAACAAAAGTCGCTATTAATTCTATGGCTATAAATTACAATGTTAAGTACCTATGCAATATACCTAATTATTCATCAATTTTAAATATACTCACCTTTATAGTCGACTATGTAGCACATCATAGTTTAAAAGCTTATACGTAAAAAGTACAGAAGTTTTTTAAATTTTGTACTAAGCTGAACTCTAATTTAAGTAGGTAGTTCATTTGTTACATTTATTTCTCTACTGAGCTCAGGAACAATACAATACTAATAAATACTATCAATGTTACTAATATATATAATAAGTTCTATGAACATAGAAACAAAAACTTAAATGTATTACTCTGAAATAGAGAGATTTTATTTGAACCAAAATCTATAACATAAAAAGGAATTATTTACAAAACATAACTAGGCTTATTCTTACCTGAAATAGTGAAACTACATTTAAAGCTAATTACTCTTCTTATTTAATTTATTATCATTTTAACAGTTTTTGTATAATTAATTTAATTGTCAACTCATGATCTTTGACGTAAGCCCTATTTCGTTAGAAAACGTCACCCGCGATTATTTATGGTTTATCAATAAGGTTTTAGTTTAAATAAAGGCGTAGGCTTTATTTATATATATACTCTCCCTATAGCAAATTGTTAACCTGTTTATTGTTTTTGGGGTAGGTGTTTTGTAATTAACTTATTTTGTTACTAAATTATTGTAATTCTTTAAATGGGAAGATTATAAATTAACAGGTCAATGTATAAGATGTTGTATGAATTTATTTATTATTTATTTATGTACCTAAGCCGATACATACGTAAGCCTGACGTTGGCGACTCATATCGAAACTGAATCATTACGTAGTATGTAGCTCTGATGAAGCTAGGGCTGTCAAAAAATAACACTTGTCAGCACAAAAATGCAACAAATGTCATTGGGCCTTATTGTTACTAATCCCCTACTAAGACCTAAGTTTAGCCTTAGACTACAGCCTTAGACCAACACAGGACCGACGTGTCATGTTGCTCGTCGCGTCTTGCTTTTGCGTTATATTGGGTCGAATTTAAGGCTGTTTATATTTAAAGTCCTTTTTTATGTGATCACCTGATTGTGAGCAATTGCCGCCGCCCATGGACACCCATGGAGTCACAAGTGTGCTGCCAACCTTCAAACCCCCCTTCCCCCAGATTGGGCCACCGGTACCCTCACTCACGCAGCGAATCACAGCACAATGCTGCTTCACGCTGGTTTTCTGTGAAGCCGTGGTATCACTCCGTTTGAGTCAGCCCATTTATGCCGAAGCGTGGCTCTCCTACGGTCAAACCTTCCTTTTTTTATTTATTTATACAAAAAAAACCAGTTTGCAACATTTATATATTTATGCTTTTACAAACCACTAGAGTTTACGAAAAAGCTTAAGAATTCACAACTTCTGTTATAGATTTTATGAAATTATGTAATAAGTAAGTGATTCATATTTTTGGTGAATACTTCCTCAGAATGAATGAATATACTTTTATTGCACTCAAAATAAAGTATGAAAACTTAAAAACTAGATATTACAGGATGTGTCTCAGACCACTGAAGTTATTATTAGTTTTCTATCATTGGCCAGCCTCTTTGGCATTTTATCAAATCTGGTAGCCCTATTCATAATGGAGCAAAAGCAATAGTTTTATAGCGGGCGCCGCCGGCGGTCAACGCACCGCGCGTCACGCCGGGCGGCGAGCGATTTCGTTCCCCACAGAGGGCGAACTCCGAATAAAATGACCGATCAATCACCAATTTTATGTTGGATGTTCTGAACCGCACACAATGCCACACGAGTTCCATATAACGAGCCAACTCCATACAAAATCGCACGCCATCGCAAGACGCTGCGAGAGATTTGCTGATGCGAAACTTATAAGAAAATAAATTAATTCAATTCAATTCAAACTATTTATTGCATATCATATCACAAGACAAGGTTGTACATAAACTTATAAGGTATACATGTGACGCCCTGGGAGGGCACAGCGAGTCAAGAATGATTAAGACAACATTAGCTACATTGTCCTGGGTTCACACAAGGTTTTCCCTTGTACTATCAAAATCAAGAATAAAGGAGGCACCACAAACACCCAGACCTAACACAAATATCTGTTTTATCAACAAACATTTGTGTTGGTACGGGAATCGAACCTGAGACACTAGCATCTCAACCAGCGCTCAGACCACGGCGATAACGTTTAATTACTAATTAAGGAACACAACGCACCCCACATAACGCCGGGCGACGATGTTACAGATAGTTTCAACCAGAGGGCTAACTCTAAACTAAATGATCGCAAAGAGACTTTCGGAAATAAAAAATCTGTAAGATAGCTGTTTTTTGCGTTAATCCTCTCTATAAGTAGTGAGGCGAGTTTATAGGTAGATACAAGTAGATAAGTATAAATACATCATAAGTCAACAAATCAAACAAAAACTGTTTTTATCTCTATCTTCATCTAAATAAAATTTATAAAAATAAAATAAACATTAGGACTTTACATTCACATATTCTAATGATTTATTTGAACCATCCCTTCTGTAGAGACTTTCATGCTACATCTGAAGTCCAATGCTGACTTTGGTGTCCACACTGTCTTGACCTCCCACTGGTGTACCAGCTACTCTGCGCTTATCTGCCTTTATGAATGGTGGAAGAAGCGGAGTGGTTCAACGTAAGCTGGTGCAATATTGCACTGGCGTAGTTTTTGCTACCGAGTGTATTTGCAAGGATTTTTTGTGTAGATATTTGTGTTACTGAATGGGGAAATAAATCAATACTGATTAAATATAGTTCTTTTAGTTATCATCTACTTATTAGCAAAACAGAGATGCTCCCAAATCTTAATTTATTATTCGTCCCTGAGTTTTTGTGCATATTTCATACACATGTAAACTGATTATTTCAAATTAAATATATTAGCCATGTGGTCCCCGGCAGAGTAGAATAGGCCACCCTCACTATTACCGAGGTGTCGTAAAAGGCGACTAAGGTAAAGCTGCTGTCATGATCATTAGCACCCAGAGAAGGAAAACTCTGCATTTATATCAAAACCCTGGCCAACCCGTCTGCCAAGCGTGGTGAGTATGGCAATTACCCCTCCTTGATTGAGGGAGGCCCGTGTCCCAGCAGTGGGGACTTAAATGGGCTGATGATGATGATATTAAAGTACCTATTGGTTCAAAAGATGATAAACTTGTGACTTTACTGATACATCAATTAGCGTGAGACAATCGGTATATTAACAGCCGGATCCTTCATTTAATTATTAATAGGACATCCAACAAGATCAGTATTTAATTCAGTTTTAATTGCTAATTCTAATTTAGCTCGACCTTAAGGTGACATCGCGACGATACCACCGCCGCCAAGTGATTTATATTCATTGTGGCGAATTAGAGACATTTTATTAAAAAGTGAGCAACAAATACTTAAAGGAAAGTTAAACATTTTTTTGAGAGTTACTGATATAATAGTAGTAGGTACTAATGTAACTACCTAAATACATGTAACAATAATAAATAAATAATGAATAACTATTTCACAACATCACATACATTGATCTGACTCCGAGTTAGGTAGCTCAAGCACCTGTGTTACGGATATCAGAATCAACAGTGGGATTACAAATATATACATATAATATTTTTATTTTGTAAATACATACTTGGGTCGTTCTTCTTTTTTATCGACAATGAGCCAAACTTACAAATAAACATTTAACTTTTATATAACAGACTACAAATGATAAATAGTATGTCCTAAATATTCGTTAATGTACTATTTTACAGATGAACTATTACATGATGTAAAATTTAATTGATAAAGAATACTTTTTAATTGAAATGAACACCTCCGACACGTCCCCCGAAATTAGTGCCATTTACACCTCTGTCACGCTTTATATATATTTTTACATAGTTAAATCAAGCTAAAGTACCTGCGAGGTGATAAAGTAATGTCATTATTTCATGGTGAATTAGGAATAACTTGGTGGTGTTACGTATATTTTTTATATAATTAATTACTTCATAAGTTTCTGAGGACGGGCTCATTGTCGATAAAAAAAGAAGAACGACCCACTTATAATACATAGTAAACACCCAGACCAATACAAACAAACATGTTCATGCACACAAATGTTTGTACTGTGCGGGGATCGAACCCGCAACCCTTGTATCAGAGGCAGCGTTCACTACCACTAATCTCCATAAATCACAATAATCTCCATAATTGCTAAAAGTGGCAATTCGCCACAATCAATACCACAGCATGCATTAATTAGTATTAATCACACGTACATATGAATACATGACGTAGGGGAGGGCTGTAAGTTGGGATCCGCGTGGTGTCTTCAAGGGATCTCCCCACTTATCTACAATGGGAGCAACAGGGTCTTTGGTGGGTATGCCTTTGGCTTTGGTAGGGGGAAACCCTGCAAAAGGAGCCCCGACCATGCCGCGTTGGTCGGGTATGCAAATAAAAACTATGACTATGCATAACCCAGTGGGATACGAAAGATGGGTTTCTAAAATGGGTTGCGGCAAAATAAAAAAGTGTAAATAAATCAAGCCACGAAACACCTTCCTACCTCAGCACTCCGAAGCATTCAGCGATATCGGCGAGTAATAGGATCCCGACCCTTCCATTAGACGGCAATTTGCCGCGTTCGGCACATTCCTTGAGTGTCCCCTAATTTCTAACAAAGTAGAATCTTGGGATTTCTATTGATTTCTCAATTAGATTGTAACTGAAAGAAGGGGATTAGGGATTCTTGCCTTATTTGTTGTTCTATTTATTTTGATTTACAGGTATGTAAAAAAGTTGACACAAGTAGGTAGCTACTTTTTTAGGGTTCCGTAGCCAAATGGCAAAAAACTGAAGACTTACAGATTCGTCATGTCTGTCCGTCTGTCCGTCCGTCCGTATGTCACAGCCACTTTTCTCCGAAACTATAAGAACTATACTATTGAAACTTGGTAAATAGCTGTATTTTGTTAACCGCATTACGATTTTTACAGAAAAATTGAAAAAAAAAATTGGCCCGGGGGGGTCTCCATACTTGAAACTGAAACTCAAGAAAATTTTTTTTTTATCAAACCTATACGTGTCGCACTTGGCCGGTTTTAATTTTTTAAGCTTCTTCTCAGCCTAAATACAAAAACGATATATTTATTATTCATGTATGCAACGTGTTTGATAGGTTGTATTATATTATACATACATATAATCAGATATACAATATGTATACACAAAAATACATACATATTATGAATTATTGTAAAACTAAATTCTTTACATACTGTATGTGAAAATGTTTTTTTTTTTTAATATAAATGGACACATTGGAACCCAAATAGTGGCGAAGTACGTTTCAGAAGGTATTTCCTCTTGCGAAAGGTTTGGCTGTGGAATGTTCCATCAGAGATTCCCGGCGGTATAATCAAAACCGGCCAAGTGCGAGTCGGACTCGCCCATGTATCAAGTTTCAATAGTATGTATAGTTCTTATAGTTTCTGAGAAAATTGGCTGTGACATACGGACGGACGGACAGACGGACAGACACGACGAATCTATAAGAGTTCCGTTTTTTGCCATTTGGCTACGGAACCCTAAAAAGGAGTGTTAAGACTTGTTTACCTCCGACGTCCGAATGCCTTGAATGTCAAATCTCGTGGACTCGAACATTAATGTCGAGTTATAGATGTATGAGCGAATGTATGAAAACTCGAAATTCGACTTCAATGTCGAGTGCTCAAGAATAGGCCCTCTAAAGCCCAATTCTCGGGACGTTATATGGATATCGAAATCAACATTTATATGGACGAATGTATGGAAATCTCTTATTCAATTTTCTTATTAAATTAGCCAATTGGGTGCCTAAGGCAATGAACGCCTAAGCCGGCATCCTATAGGATGCCTAGTCTGATTGTTGTTAGAACTAAAACCACTCAAGGTTTAACAGCTTGGCATAAAATTTAACATATTCGTAATGACTGATCTAAACTCAGCCAAGTTATTTAAATTTATTTCCACTTTTCTCCAGTGCAGAGCTTATGGCGCCTGCAGCGGAAACAGCTGTGAATATTATGGTGCGATTATCTCGTTATGTGAGCAATTTAAGCAAAATTAAAGTGTAATTGTCAATAATAGTATCTACGACGTCCGCCAGTTTTTACAAATGTTTGAGTCAGTGTTTGAGAGATTTTAGTTCAAGCAATTATCGGCCTAGGCATCTATCTAATTGGTTGATGGTGGCGAAAAACATTCAGTCATCTGGTTAAACGTTGCAGTCTACGACATGGCTAGTTTGACTTCAGCCATTTGATGGAATGCCGCCGTTTGACGAACGCCTTAGGCTTCCGATTATAAGGCTAATTTAACTTTATGGCTGCGGCATCTATATCACGTCCCGCGAATTGGGCTTCTAAAGCTTGGCTAGGAAAACCTAGTAGGAAGGAAGCTCGTGGATAATGGGTAAATCTTGCGCCTAGGCACTTCCACAACCCTAGATAAGGCACTGGCTAAGACTATAAATTGTACAGATGTATCAAACTCGTAAACCTATCGTGGATAGAATTATTGCTATGGAGCAGAATGCAATCGTTGAATACTTCGAAGAGAGGTGCTGGAAGATTCTGATAGCAAAGGAACTGTTGTTATCATTCTGTTATTGTATTGTTGTAAAAATATATTTTTTTTAACAATAAAAGTCAATTCTGCCATGTAAAAAAGGGTTATTTTCAAGACTATTTTATGCATCACAAAAACAATAATGTCTGATCTCTATTTAATATAAATCTTAAGCTATAGTCTTAAATCAAATTATAGTATGGTGACTTATTGCTTATTAAAAGAGTTATACATCTTATTGTGTCTAGAAAAAAACCGAAAATTTCATAGGTAAAGACTTTATTTAGATGCTGAACGGTAAAGCGATGGTAATAGGTATTTAAGCATATTTTATAGTATGAGGTTAAAAATTGCCCATTAACTGCCACACTCAGAGTCGTTGATTTACCTAGTTGGCTACTTAAGAAAAAATATTGACACTTACTTTGATACGCATAAAGACTATAACGATACTAAAGTTAATGAACATTAGCTTAAATGACGTCTCTGAGTGCGGCCGTTAGGCTCGATTCGAGCAATCGTTATCCGTGGATAAATTTATGGTATAACGTCAGATTTGTATAGAATAACAGCGCTATACCATAGATTTAGTATAGAAATAAGATTGGTCGAATCTAGCCTAAAAAGAATAACTGGCGAGTTTCTTGCCGGATCATCTTGTCCAGAATCAACTTTTTCGACCCGGTGGTGAGTCGCATTATGTTTATTAATATTTTAGTATATTGGTATATGTAATTACTTACATTTTAAATAAAAATAAATAAATAAAAAGTTTTTATTGGAAAATTGGAACAAATGATTTCAATGTATGACGATTTGTAAGTGCACAAGCCTAAACAAATTATGATTTATTTTAATTTTGTAACGTTTATTGTACGGGTCGAGCAAAAATATTTAATTGAATGCAGCCTCTTTCTCGGATTGGGATGATAAATAGGCTGTTACTTTACGTTAAGTACTTTAAACGATCAGGGTTTTTTTTGGTAACTACATAAAGCCATGTTACTATAATCTGTCGCCTTAATTGATATTAAACCAAACCATACCAAATGACCAGAAATCCATTAAATGGAAATTGAGTGGAGACCGCGACTCGGTAAGCGTAGTGTAGGACGCCCTGCGACAAGATGGGATGATGACATTCGAAGGCTGGCTGGTGTGGGCTGGATGAGAGTCGGGTCGGGCCGAAAATCGGGAGCAGTGGCGTGCATTAGGGGAGACCTATGTCCAGCAGTGGACGAGTGTGGGTTGCTGATGATGATGATGATGATCCCAAATGACATTAATAATATTTGCATAATTCAATTAAAAATACTAGTGAGTACACTTGTGATTACAGTACGTAAACCAGTTCAATAATTTCTTTGATACATTTTATGATTGCTACCAGTTTTTTAACACATTTTTTGAAAGGAATAACTTACAACCAACGCAATATTGTGAAACGAGCAACATTTTACGAGCCGCTCGATACCGATCTGTTTACAGCCTCGCTTCTGCAAGACGGGATTTTCGATCACTGATATACCACTTTATGATATTAAAATGTATTCAGATACGTTTACGATAGGTAAGCATAGTAACATAACAAATAGTCGGAAATAGTAACTTGTGGATTTTCGCGTTGTGTTACACCCGTCAGCGTTTGTCAACACGGCTGCTGGAAAGTACCACATACTCATAGTTGCCATAATTCTATGGTAGTAACGTGGAAAGGTCACGCAATATATGTGTACGCCACTGTGTGTGACCCAATTTCGACTGGTCGTAATGCGCACCTATGAGCTGGCTCAGGTCGTCCCAAGAAACAGGATGGTAACTTAAGAAACAAGAAGCGTGCCAGGGCGAGTTCTTCCTAGGTGAGGTCGAGAGCGTCTTCTTCGCAGGACAAGTGTACGATTTCTGGCTGGGATCCATCGACTTATAACCTATTTTGTGGACCCCAACCAGAGCTATGTGCGCAAGCACGATAAGACGCCGGCGCCCCCGCGATGTCGCTCAGCATCGCGGCGGCGCCACCGTCGCTCTAAATGCGACGCCCTCTTCCCTCTCGCTCTAGCATTTGTCTTTACTTTATTTAATATATCAAACTTATCCTAACAATAAACAAACAATGAAACAAATAACCTGCCTTAACACTATATACATGAGTAGAACGAACTATTTCTAAGGACCTACCTACTTTTTTGCTGAGCTGAGTACGCTATTACTGTCTATTCTAGCTACCTATATCTATCTGTGCAGTGTCCTTGGCTACGTGTGGGTGTTTTCCCTATCTATTTCCTACCTATTATGCATCTATTTGTGTATAGTGTTAAATAACGAGGATGATAAATTAAATGTTTATTAATCAAGCTTATAACTATAATTTATACCTAAACTATACTATATTTTACAAATTGCTATTTTCCGGTTTCTAAGTCAGTGAGCCGGTACGTCCTGCACAATGTGTGAGTACAAAATATTTTGTCCCCATCTTAATTAATTACTTACAATAGGAACACCGACATCCCGTGGGAAAACAGCTGAGTGGCATCCGGTGGCAACGATTTTGGTAGCATATCACGGAAACTGGTTTTATTTTGAGATTTTATTTCCATTTTGTAGGTGATATATTTACCAAATATTATTTATTCTATTCTACATATGACGTTACGACGAGGGCCAATTCAATACCATATCGTAGTTTCCTCATCTCTCTCAGCATTTATCCTTATTTCAGTCACCATTACCTGTATTAAAGTGACTGCTGTCTGACCTTCAGAACCCTTTACAGGGGAACCAGACCAAATTAATCATGGTTAAGTTTTTCAGAAACTATCCGAATCATGCAAACTCCTCACTAGATTTTCCCTCACCGCTGAGCTAGTGGTAGAAATACGCACATAGATTTGAAAAATCCAGAGGTGCATGCTCGGATTCGAACAGTCGGATCACCTGATGGTAAGCGATGGACCCCACCGCGTCCAACACCAGAGGAAGTAAACTATTTTGGATAGAATAACCACATAATGTGTGTGTTGCCAGTGATGACATACGGAACCGAAACGTGGCCGCTTAAAATGTGCCGATTAAGAAGGCTCAAAGTCACCCAGAGAGCAATGGAGAAGGCTATGCTCGGAGTCTCCTTGCGTGATCGTATCAGAAATGATGAGATCCGCAGAATTAAGGTCTCAGACATAGCCCAAAGGTTTGCATGCCTCAAGTGACAATGGGCAGGGCACATAGTAAGGAGAACAGACGGCCGTTGGAGCGAAAAAATCATCGAGTGGAAGCCACGTACAGGAAGTCACAACCGTGGCAGGCCCCCCCACAAGGTGGACCGACGATCTGGTGAAGGTTGCGGCAATCCATTGGATGCGGGCGGCACAGGACCGATCTGTGTGGAGAACATTGGGGGAGGCCTATGTCCAGCGGTGGACGTCTATTGGCTGAAATGATGATGACGATGAACCACTAGATTGCCAATAATTTCAAGCCGCCTTTCTGTAGACCAAGGAACCGAAGGCGAGATAATCTCGACTTATGATGAACTTGACAAATCCTCACTTATATATATTTTCTAAAGATTAACTTTGTAAGGATGGTCTTTAGGAAATCATGAAACAAATTCTTGTAGTACTTACGTACTGTGTTAGATTATGACATCAAACCAGCTAATTACACAAGTTCATAAGACAACTTTCGACAATGTCATAAAACCTCAAACAAAAATCTAATTTAGAGTTCAAAGCTTGGGAATCTTCATACAAAGAGCTCCCTGAGCCCACAACGACATGTCAGCTATATCTCAGCCATAAACAGCTCGTGTTAATTAAATATGTTTTTCATCACAAATCATATCGCGCCACTAAAGCGCTGTCAAAACACAATATGAAGACGGCTTTGGGAGTGTAAGGCTGGAGTTACAAGAGCGATTAAACAACGTTTCTGTTGACGAATTTAAGGTTTAAGGTTTAAGACATTTATTTCTCTAAAATTATATATATATACATCCACTTATAAGAGAAATACAAAAGGAAACTTAAATATAGGTAGGTAAGTGTTCGGTAACATTTTACGGTACGGTTTCTTACTTAATAATAAAATTTGTAGTTTATACTAAATCTTAGAATAATTATGCTGATGATCATCATCATCATTTCAGCCAATAGACGTCCACTGCTTCCCCCAATATTCTCCACACAGATCGGTCCTGTGCCGCCCGCATCCAATGGATTCCCGCGATCTTCACCAGATCGTCGGTCCACCTTGTGGGGGGCCTGCCACGGCTGCGACTTCCTGTACGTGGCCTCCACTCGAGGACCTTTCCGCCCCAACGGCCGTCTGTTCTCCTCGCTATGTGCCCTGCCCATTGCCACTTGAGGCATTATGCTGATGCTATAGAATATATGCTGCAACTGCCACAAACAGCAGCTGCAGTACTGGTTTTCAGGCTGGACCTTGGTGACGTAAATGAAAATTTTACAAATGTTCCTCTGAAATGTAGTATAAACAATGCTACTGACGAAGTTTAGCTATTTTCTATTATTACCTACCTTGTATTTATCTAGCGTGCTATACGTGCCCACCGTAGTATTTTAAACACTAGTCCACCTACCTACACCTACATCGAAGTATTTTGACTGCCTGAAGGCTGCGCTTGGGCTCCCGGGTTCGATCCCCGGTTCGGGCCAAAATTTGTACCTGGGTGTTTCTGTTAAGAAATTTTCAGTGGCAGCCCGGAGTCTGGAAGTTGGCGGTCTTATACCCCCGTGCCTCGAAAAGCACGTTAAGCCGTTAGTCCTGCGCCTGATCCCTCTTCGGTCGTGTCACAGAGGTGTCCCATCGGAATATGAGGGTAAGGGAATAGAGTGCACTTGTGTCTGCGCCAACACTTGTGCACTATAATATGTCTTGCGTCGATGGACAATCTCTGAAATTGGCCGCCTGTGACCGAAATATGGGTTTGAAGGACATTATTAGTATTTTAAAATCTATCAGGTGCCAGAGTTGTGTGGAAGTAGAGTAGCCCACTCTCCTTCCACACAACTCTACGTAATTGTTGATTCAAATTCTCAAAAAAAATAGGAATAAAGAAAAGGAAAGAAGTTTGTACATCAATCTCTGAAAGAATATGAGATACAGAAATAAAACTGTAAAATGTCAAATCAAGAACCAAGCACTGGTGCCTGGTTCTTGATTTGGTCATATGCCACCTTATTATAAATCGCGATCTAAAGTTATTACCGTACTAAAACTCATATCATCCCGTTCCAACACGCAATGTTAAAAGGGGCTAGGCACGAATTTTTTTTTCGGGAGTATCCTTAGTTCACAATTTGTAATAAGGGAGATAGATAGTGTATGCACCACAAACCTCTTTACCCCAAAATTATGACATCTATCACGAAACAAACCACAAAAAATCATATTATCCAACTGATATCAAACAGTCGCGCGCACATTTCCGACCTAAATCTTGTCAAAATACAAATAAAGGCGCCTCCAGACGCTGGGCATAAAGGGGCTCACAGACAGGAAGAGCTCGCCACCGCTTGGCCTTAATGGATTTATTTAGATGTCATTTTTTATGTGGGCGGGGGCTCGGCTGGTGAGACGCCTGGATCATGATAATGTGGATATGCCTTAAAACTATTTTATTAGAATTTAGTCAAAAGTATAGATAGAGATACAATATTTATTGCACAGCATATAAAAACTTAAAAGTAGCCAAATCATGAATCATGGTCTAAGCGTTCCTCGGGTTCAGAGGCGATAGCTTTTGATGCAAACGGAAATTACACGATGAGCTGAGAGAGACATAAAAACTTAAGGTGACAGGGTAGGGCACATTAGCGACACCAATTGATTTAAATAGATAGCAACGAAACCGGATATCTTTTTAACAATTTCGAAGCTGCAGCCTCTCGGAAGACATTTATACTATTTATTCAATACTCATACTTAATTTTTCTGATGCGGTCTGAAGGACCGCATCAGAAATGATGTAATCCGACAGAGAACCAGAGTCACCGACATAGCCAACCGAATTAGCAAACTGAGGTGGCAGTGGGCTGGTCATATTAGCCGCAGAACTGACAGCCGTTGGAGCCGTAAAGTCCTTGAGTGGAGACCGCGACTCGGTAAGCGTAGTGTAGGACGCCCTGCGACAAGATGGGATGATGACATTCGAAGGCTGGCTGGTGTGGGCTGGATGAGAGTGGCCGAAAATCGGGAGCAGTGGCGTGCATTAGGGGAGACCTATGTCCAGCAGTGGACGAGTATGGGTTGCTGATGATGACTTAACTTTTGGGTCTACTTTTATACTAGAAATTTGAATTACCGCCAAAAACGGCCACTTATGGCGTTATCCAAATTTCGATTGCAAAAACAGATCAAAAAGTAGAGCACAATTTAATAAAGTTTGCTTAGAGACTCCCGCTCCGAAATTGTTTAAAATAGATCCGGTTTGGTCGCTGACAATTTAAATCGATTGGTGTCGCTTTAAATTGTCAGCGGCGTTAGACTACCCGTCGCCTTAACTAATAAATACCTACGTATACAGAAATTCTTAGTACTTACTAGAGTACTCAGTACTTACTAGTAAGTATAATACCTTCTGAGGTAACTGATGGTGCAGTAGTTAATGGGTCGCATTTTGAAGTAACGGCTGTAAATGAGGTCCAGAGCTTAATTCCCAGATTTATAGTTACAATTTTTTGTTTCAAATTTCTGTCCAGAGTATATATGTTGGCGACAGTTGAACATGGGCCAGATAATATTAATACCATTATCAGCTGGCTTAGGGGTATAGAAGGCATTTAAAATCACAGTTGGTTTAAAAATCTGCTGCGGATAGACCTAAGCAACAAAGGAGGTATCACAGATGCATAACACTTTCCTCTTACGATTTGACTTTTTTCGAAAAACAAAGTTATGGCCACAAGAACCCTTAGCATTATTGATAAATTAAGAAACGTATTTACCTAAATTGCAGGAATAATAATTTGTGAAGATTAGGATTCCTTATGAATCCCTCAACAAGGACATTACTTATCAGACAAGCTGGTGTCGTGGCATTGTATTAAATTATCGTCCGTAGACGACTTAACTAATTTGAGAGCAACACCAAGAACTGGCCAGAAAAAGAATAAAAAATTCAAAAAAAGAAAATCGTCGTCGTATCCATACTACGACCTCTTTTATAGACCGTAAGCCCTCCGTTATCCCTCGAACGCGTGTTCCATCTCAGCGAGCATGCTCTTTGTGTGAGTGCGCATGCACACAAACACCAACTTTAATGCATTTCTCACCCACACTTTTATAACGACGCTATCTGTGAAAGACGTTAGTTGCTCCGTGTGCAGACGTTTGTTGTTGTTTAGTGGTGTGCGTGACCTGACATTGGTATTTTGATTGGTCATGCATTTTACGTGTTTATGGCCAGGCTTGGGCTGCTCCAGTGCGGGCACGCAGTAAAGGCAGTAATTTACAAGCAACCGCCGCCTGCGCCGGGAGGCTGTATTTCATGTTCGGTCGAGATAAGCAATCTCTAAGCTGAGAAATGTGGTATCCGATTACGGAATTCATACGTGCAACGTTTTGCGACTGAATTTAGAGTTGTAAGCTAATTGTGGAGGCTTTGCTAAGAATTCACCTCCAATTAATCAGAATGACATGAGTCATTCAATTGTTTGAAAACGAATTAAGAAACCAAATAGGTGCAGCTCTACCCAATACTGAATAAGTAACTGGAGGAACACTTCTGCAACTTTCCCTTCCTGTGCCTGTCTATCACTTGGAACCGTATCAAAAGTACAAATTTTTATACGAATATTAACGAGAGCACCATCCTGCATCCTGAATCATTGTCTAAGCGTACCGTTGCTGGCACGATATTTATTATGATGTCGTCATTTATTAAACGTCGAGCCAAATATGTATACTCACATATTTAGCTCGACGTTTCGACTACGTTACAGCAGCCGTGGTCACGAGCGGACTGGCGGAGCACGGCGTTGTCTGCTGGGGCCGGGCTGTGAATCTTCAGACACCCTCACATTTTTTGATATTAATTCGCCACTAGATGAATTTTCAGTGAAGCTACTCCGACACACTACACTAACAGTATCGGTGTTTGCTTGCGCCTACATAGCAACAGCCTAGCATAGCAATATCGTGTTAATTCCCGTCTTGATAAATTATAGTTATAATGCAATGCGAAAATCTAAAAAACTATGTACCGTTTTCTCCGAAATGACAGCTTTGATCGCAACCGGGAATCACCTTTGAAATGAGATGATGTAGCGCCACTAAACTAATACGAATGCAAGGATTTGTCGTCAAATGTTAAATCATAGTCCTAGATTTCACCTTATATTACTTTCAACCACAATGATCAGTAGTCAACAGTAGCCATGACAAAACGACGCGATCAATATGCATTTCCTCAGTTACTGCCGTTTCTTCATTTTCTTTAGTAAATTTGAACTCTCTTTGCCAGTATTTTGATGTCGTCATACACAAATTACTACATGAGGCTCTCCTCTTGGACGTTTCGCCCTCCACAGTCTCTACTTTAAAAATAAACATACCAATGTTCGCTTCGAATGCCATGGTTTTGATTAAAGCGACGGCTGCGCTTGGGGTCCCTGGTACGATCCCCGGGTCGGGCCAAAATTTGTACCTGAATTTTTCTGTTAACAAATTCTCAGTGTCAGCCCGATGTCTGGAAGTTGGCGGTCCTGTACCCCGTGCCTCGGAAAGCACGTTAAGCCGTTGGTCCTGCGCCCGATCCCTCTCCGGTCGCGTCACACTGGTGTCCTTTAGAGACTGCACTTTTATTTGCGCACACACTTGAGCACTATAATATATCCTGTGTAAGTGGCTGATCGTTGAGATTGGCCGACTTAGCCGAAATTAGTTGGAGGATAATTAGGATACCGGATAAACCAACACTGCGAACTTGGCACCTTTGTGGACAGAAAATTGTAATAATATGTATCGACGATCGTATGCAACCACTGATTGATATGGATTTATAGCCAGAGCTATGATAATCTATTAATAGTTATTACGAGACGAGAGGGAGATATTTGTAATCAAATATCAAAACCTGTTAATACGTGTTAAACTTGTTAGGTAATAAGAAATTTTTAAATTGCCCTAGAATATAATTGGCTTTTCGTTTCAATCCATGGACCATGTAGTAGACTCTTTAAGGCTTCAATTTAGAAAACAACATTTTCCACTTCACAAATCACACGAGGCCCCACAAGTTGAAGTAAGGAGTAGAATCATCGCCTCATATTGTCCCATCCCAGTAGCTACTGGGAGTTCGGCTATAGGTAGGTATGTACTGCCTACTGGCGACACAGAGGAGTATACACCGGATTACGAAGCTTGCGCAATGTTATTGTTCCATGTTTATTCTACTCGATGCGCATATTCAAAATGCTTAGACACTTGAATCGTCAATGATTCTTCCAATATGCTGTAATGTAGGCTACTAGTCAACACTTTATTTGCTCCACAATTTTACATACAGGGATGGTTACTAATTTCATTAAGGAACAAGATTGTGGGCCGTGTCTGCGAAAGATATACTTTTTACTAGTAGATGACGCTACTTCATTCGCTACGCTGTCTGTTGGACATAGGCCTCCCCCAATGTTCTCCACACAGATGGGTCCTGTGCCGCCCGCATCCAATACCACGACTGTCATGACTTCCTGTACGTGGCCTCTACTCGAGGACCTTTCCGCTCCAACGGCCGTCTGTTCTCCTCGCTATATGCCTTGCCAATTGCCACTTGAGACATGCAATCCTTTGGGCTATGTATGTGACCTTAACTCTCCTGCGGATCTCATCATTTCTGATTCAATCACGCAAAGGGACTCCAAGCATAGCTCTCTCTATTGCTCTCTGGGTGACTTTGAGCCTCCTTAAGCGCCATTGTAAGGTAGGTATTTCACTTATTACCGAATGCAAAATTTTCAATGAGGATAATTCTCTCATTAGTTGTTTATTCTTGACAGAGTGATCATGATTTACAATGCTGCATTTTGGTTTGCTGATGTACAATATGTCTCCACTTGCTGCAGATTACAGTGTCTCGTGAGTTCTGGACGATGGAGGTTGGTGTTGCAGCACTAATATCTTAAAGTAAAGTATCAGCCTATAAACTGTCCCACTGCAAGGCAAATGCCTCCATCATAGAAATAAAGTTATCGCTACTATGATGGGATTAGGCTTAATCATCTAGATTGCCAAATGCGGATTGCTGATCACAAACCCGTGCTATGTACGAAAAATTCGAAACATACTTTTCGCTCGACCCGGGAATAGAACCCAGGACCCCAAAATCACGGCCCGTTACTTAAACCACTAGACCAACAGGGCGTTTAATCTTAATGGGACAATATTGAATCGCAAACCCTCTTCTGTGCATCAGGTAAGAAGTATTCGTAGGGTCTGGAAACTACAACTTCTGCAGCTAAATCTAGGATGGTAGGTACAGTACTAATTTTTACACTTGAGTTACCCAACTAGGACATGTGTTATGATGACACGATAAAAACAAGTTGTTGCAACTTATTATGAAGGGGAAAATCTGGAAAGAAAAGTGTTGCATAATATCTAGGAGTGGATCGGGGTAGCAAGTGCCGCCGAGCTGTGCCTCTTTGCTCTAGCGAAGATCGAGATCGAGAGGAATATGCTAGATTGACGGCCAATCTTTGCGTTGTCAGAGTGAAACTTTAAGAAAAAGAAGACAGTCAATACTCACCCGGAAGCACCGCCACATATTCAAAGCTTACCAGCAAGCAAGTGGACCAATCTCGAGAAACTAAACATACCGAAACGTTAAAGGAAAAAATCTTTCTCAGACCAATTAGCACGATGAAATTGAATTGGGCTGACAACATTTCCATCAAAACAGACAACTATTAGAACGTAAAACAGAACAAGAGGCCTACTCTGACGAATTGACCACCGATTTTATCCACGCGCTGTTTGTCTCCTTCGACTGAATGGTACGAGGTTAAAGTTTTGGTCATTGGACTGTGGTGAGACAAAACGTATTGTAAGATTCTCTGCAAATCGCACTTTTCGAGGACTGCTGGCAGCGACTAAAGAGAAATAGATTACCTAGAGGCCTATTCTCGTGCACTCGACAAAGAAGTCGTTCATGTTAATGTCGAATTCGAGATCAGTGTTGATGACACGAGAATATTCCTATTGCCTATTCTTATGCCATCAACTCTACTTTAGGCCTGCGTTCAACAGTGGATGACACGAGTGGCAGTGCGACACATAATAGGATGATAATAGTAAATCAATAATAAGACGTCTAAGTGAATTCATGACAAATTCATTAAATCGTTCATATTTTAACAATAATGAAGGGATTGAGAAAAAAGAAGGAGGGTTTATCCACATTCGAGTACCTACATCGTAATCATCTGGCAATAAGTACGCCGTAACATACTCACTCAATATACAGAAAGTAGAAACTTTCAATAACAAAAAATATCTAATGAAAACCTCACTTACAAGGTTTCAAAGTGCATCAAAATCACTAAGAGCCTGTAGGTACTCACTGTTCTAATATACGTGCATACCTACAAATACCTGAAGAGGAGGTTTTTCCTACGAAGATACCTACAAGCTGCAACTGCTTAGTTATTTATGGAAAATTACCCATTTTACCTGTCATTCACATTCCCGAGCAGACGCCCTCACTCCAATCTGCGTCGCCCGGGGCTCACGCACACACCCACAAATTCCTATAAAAACAGGGTATTTTCGGCAGCCACCCTCCACACATACGTGTCGTCCGTACGTCACGGCCGCTTCAACTGCTCGAAGAAAAACAGCGTCTAACAATAGAACTGTAGGCACAGCGACGATAGCGCTTGAATGCCAATTTCGAACGGGCTTGCATGTGTGCGTGGAACGATTGCATAGGACGCTGTTAGCGGTGGAAAGCGCTTTGCAACGAATTTTAGCATCTAGTAAAGGGATGAAGTTTGCAGCGGTGTTAGCGCTGGAGTTGGGAAAGAGAAGATCAATAGCGGTCGCGCGCTGTTGCCGCACTGCCTACCCCTCAAAGCAAAGCCGGGTCTTTGTACTCAAGTACTCTTGGGCTGAAGGGCGGCACTAAACTGGAGTATAAACAATTTTCTAAGGAAAATTCTTACATATTTTACGAAATGGAATAGGTTTTCTCGCTAATTAAAATGTTAGGGCAGGTTTTCTATTGCTTTATTAGCTTCATTTACGGACGTGATTCAAAGCGTAATAGTTGTTTTCACGGAGATTTCTTTTAACTTAGAGGCGGCACGACTTTGGAGTGAGCTAGTATTTTTTTAAATAGAATTGTTTGTCTACGGGTGTCAATTTTTTTTTTGTGAGACGGAAAGTTAAGAAAAATAATGTTAAATTATTTTATCGTATTTTTCAAATGACAGATTTGGCATAAGAAAGATGTTTTGATTCTTGTGACTTTTGAGCATTGTGATTGGATATAATTAGACATGAGTCCATTTACGTTGATAATTCTGTACAATGTGACTTGCCTGCCTACACATACAATGAACTTGAATCTTGAAAAATCAAGCACATCACAAGATATAAACGGAAAATAAATATGCAATTTTATTTTTGTTCCATTTTCTTACACAACAAATATAATATTTCAGGAAATATTGTAAAGAAAATACCTCTTTACAGTATTTCCGGTGATAAGTTTTTGAAGATTATTTGCATGTTGTAAGATCCAATGCATAGGTTGTTACAGAGGATAAAGTTATCGACTGCCGTTTTTTGCTTTTAGATGGTGTGCAAAGCCACAAACATAAAATTTCGGTATGAAATCTTTAGCCTGTTTTGATCTAAAAACATGCATAGTCCATTCCGCGTTCCAAGGACCAAAAAGGCGAAAGGATTATGCGGTCTAATTCCAACCCCAAGAGTTACCTACAGATTGGCTTACCCTTACGATGTTAATATTTCAGCCATTCGCGGAAAACGCTTAGTAAACTCCAGCATATTTTTTAAAGGCACACAATAAACTAAGTAAGTGAGGATTATCGTCACTTTTACAGCTAATTACAGTTTCTAATGTTAAACAGAGAAAAACATCATTCCGAGTTGCGTCCAAAGCCGTCGCAGAAAGGGTTCGCTTGAACCATGATTTTAATGTGGGAGCCACGCTTAGGCATGAATGGGCCGGCTCGGCCGGAGTGATACCACTGCCTCACAGAAGACCGGCGTGAAGCAGCGCCTGCGCTGTGTTTCGCCGTGAGTGAGGTTACCGGAGGCCCAATGGGGGGGAAGGGGGAAAGGTTGGCAGCGCACTTGTGACTTCACTGGTGTTGCGGGTGTCCATGGGCGGCGGAATTGCTTACCATCAGGTGATCCGTCTGCTCGTCTGCCATCTCTCATATAAAAAATAAAATTATACAAGATTTGGGAAGTCTGATAATTACAATGAAACTAAGTACTATCTGGCATTCGTAACCCTAGATATGGGAACCTGACCAACTAACTGCATCATGGTGTCTCATACAGAAGCATTTATGCAACCAAAAAGAGCCTGTGGGAGAGCCACACGCAAGAATGGGCCCGCTCGACCGAAGTGATATGACGGCCTCACAGAAAACCGGCGTGAAGCAGTACTGTGCTGTGTTTTGCTTCGTGTGTGAGGGTACCGGAGGCTCAATAATCCGGGGGAAAGGGGTTTTAAAGGTTGGTAGCGCACTTGTGACTCCACTGGTGTCACGGGTATCAATGGGCGGCGGCAATCACCATCCATAGGTGATCCGTCTGCTTGTCTGCCACCTATCACATAAAAAAAGGATTGGAAAAAAAGTTGTTTTTGTTATCATGGTATAGATAGACTCACCTCGAACTGATAGTGAGCAAAAGGAGAACTCACGTTGCAATTGCAACGGACGCAATGGCATAGCATCACATTTGTTGGCGCCGACAAATGGGCCCTCGAGATGCGTCTTCACGCTTCATTTAAAGAAATTGTTATTGTAAGATTTTTTTATGTGATAGGTGGCAGACGAGCAGACCGAACCGAGGTCATAACCTTCCGATCGAAAGGTTCACGTTCTTATCCACTAAGCTGTTGGTCTCGGAGTCAGATCAATGTATGTGATGTGGGAAAATATTTATAGTTATTTTGTGTCTCTCTTGCGGGAAATCACGGCACAAGGCCGGTCCTTTTGGATGGCGTACGTGGGGATGCAGATCCAACACAAAAAGGCCCCCTTGAGGCACAATAATTTAAGTGGGGATGTGTACACCTAGCGGATAATATCTCTGCTGCACTATTGAAGAGATACAGCACCCACCAGGCGCAGGGACTATTGCAGATAAGAAGGGTACTATGCCGGGTCTATCGATAGGATCTTGCTGGACTGGTTGCTGGGATATTGACGAGACAAAGAGACGTAGAGCTATTTTTGGTACTTGCGATGTTTTCAAATAATACGGACATGCCTGAAATCCCGGGATCAAAGATATAATTTATACTACATTAACAGTTATTTTCGTTTATACATACGAGCATCAGCCTTACGAACTTATTCATAAACGCTTTGTGTGTATATGTTAATTTAAGTTTCAAATTCAATTATTCATTATGTGGCTCCATCCTAGACAAAGTATCCATGATAAAAGATCTTGGTGTTATCATGGACTCCAAACTTCACTTCGATATCCATATTAATTGTATAGTCAACAAAGCATTTAAACTCTATGGTTTTGTCATGCGAACCTGCTTACCCTTTAAGAGATCTCAATCCTATATATTATTGTACACTTCATTAATAAGATCCCAATTGGAGTATGCCACGTCTGTCTGGAATCCATTTTATACTAAGTACCATGACCAGATCGAGAATGTGCAACGTAAGTTTCTGCGAACTGTGAATTATCGATGCTTTCGTTCGAAGTCCCCCTACCCTATCCTTCTGGATAAATTCTCACTGTCACCACTTAGACGCAGAAGAACACTCCTTGATCAATTCTTACTTTATAAAATATGTCACGATGGATTTGACTGTACTGACCTTGTTAACCAAATAATACGCATTCATGTACCTTATCGCACATTGAAACGAGGCATTTGTAAGCGAAAACTATTTACACCTATTACATGTAAAACAAACGCGGGTGAACGAGCACCGCTTGCTCGGATCACGAAATCATTTAATCAACATTTTACAGATGTAGACCTTTTTGCAACTTCACCCGCTTTGTTCAAGAAGTCCATTACTCGAATTTTGCTGGAACAAGACACAGGTAGTGTGTCTTGCTCCAAAACCTAAATTTAAAACTATAACGGTTGTACTGCCTAAATTATGTATTAAAGGTTGGCAGCGCACTTGTAACTCCTCTGGTGTTGCGGGTGTCCATGGGCGGAGGCGGTCGCTTACCATCAGGTGATAATGTCTGCTCGTCTGCAACCTAAAATTAAGTAATAAATATATATGTATATGTATGTTAACAGAAATACCTATGTGCGCCAAGTGTTGGTCGAACCGTGCATCCTTAGGCACCTCCAATAGATTAATTATTATTTTATTCCTCTTTTTTAATTAAACAAAATATAATAGTGGCCTTATTTACTCATATGTAATTAGTAGCTACTTTGGTAATTTCACCGTAGTCATATGTGTGTTACTGTTTACATGTAACAGGTTTTTACTTGAGCCTCAGGATGCGCGTTGACTCCGATACGCGTTGTTATACGAACCAAGCTGTATTGTACGTACCTGCTTATTCTCTATTGCCCTTTTCTCATGTCTGTACCTAATCTGTAGACAGCGGTGCTGATTGCACACTAAGTATTGTTAACTAGTATACATCACTTATAGTGTTACATGTGTGTAATTGTTTGTTGTCTTTAATAAATAAAAATAAAAATAAAATAAAAATAAA
The DNA here is from genome assembly GCA_019059595.1 of Marasmia exigua. Classification (NCBI taxonomy): domain Eukaryota; kingdom Metazoa; phylum Arthropoda; class Insecta; order Lepidoptera; family Crambidae; genus Marasmia; species Marasmia exigua. Next base: position 185,128 of record CM032470.1, read on the forward strand.
AAAAATAAAATAAAATTTAAAAAGTTCTATTTGTTCTTTCGAAATTCAAGATACGTTACATAGAAAGGAAAAAACTGTAAGTAAATATGGTAGTATCGAACGTTTATGGATAAGCCATTTCATGATTAAAATGCGCTAAATACTTAACTCTAAAATAAAATTTTATTCATTTTAATCCCGGGAGCGTAATCAGAATTCCGGGGCATGTCCATATTAACAACTATGTTTGCGGTCAAGAACCTACTCCGATTATTGATAGTAATCATGGCGATTTGTATTATTATGATATTATTAAGCTGACGCAAAGAAAAACATAATATTATATTATAATAAATAACGGCTTTCCGCCGTCATTACTTACCAATAAATTATCTCGTAGATTCAATGTACTTTTATTGTTTGTTTGACATAATAGTCAATAGATTGATCTCTATTTGCATAAATAGAGATCATCGCAACCACATAAAATTATTCGGTTTTTATTTATTTACTTTACGTTAATATTATGCATGTTTTTTATTATTATTGATAAAAGCGTGAGGTATTTTTTTTTGTTTATAATAAGCAGACGAGCGTGCGGTCCATCTGATGGTAAACGGTAACCGCCGCTCATAGACATCAAATTGTTGATGTTGATGTTGATTGTGATTGTTGATGTCCGGCATTGGCCGGAGCAGTCATGCCGTGAAAGAAGAACTCTTTTCAAAACACCTTGCTTTTTTAACGGATAAAGTTTAGGTATTATCGAGGTCTTTCCCGGTAGACAGCCATAAAAGCAAAAATTCCACTCATTGTCTTTTGTTTGAAATCACGCCCTTTTTGTGGCCGACGTGCAAGCTATTTTCGTTTAAAAATTGTCATGCGGGCGAGACCTAGACCATACTGTAGAACAGTTTTCAGAAAAAGTCCTGGTTATTATTACTATTTACATTTTATTTGAGTCACTTTCCTAAGTAAAAGTGAAAGTAAAGTAAAGGCAACCTATATGGTACTGTCCCACTGCAGGGCAAAGACCTCCATCATAACAATCAAGTTATCGTTATGACGATAGGATTAGGCTTAATCACCACGCTTGCCAAATGCGGATTGGTGATCACAAACTGAAGCTATGTTCGAAAAATTCGAAACCCTAACTAAATAAATTGTAAATATGCCTACAATATTGACGAAACTATCGACAACTCTTGTCGAATCAAGCAGTTACCGTCAGCTTAGTATCGCGTTGAATGAAATGTGAGAGATGTGGGTTAAATGAGATGAATTTTTAAGTGCGCTATTTACTTAAGAATAAAATGCAAAAAATACCTATAAAATATCCACTACTTCTATTATTTTTGCGTTAGAACTTTACATTTCCAACTTTTTATCTTCGCTCGCTCATCAAGCATTATTATTAAAATTACTTAAAGATAAGACATCAAAATCGGTCACCCGACCCGACCACTTACGGACGTCGATAATCCAACGCGCTCCACGCAACCGAAGCACACAGCTGTCGGGTCCCGACCGCGCCGTCCCCTTCTAACCCATATGATAGAAGGATACAACGCTATCTCACTCGTGTCTGTCCGACAACAGCCGAGCTCGTCGGAAGACTTGCTTTAGTGCGCGTCCCACCGCTGTCGGGAGAACTTCTCTCGACGATGCATACACTTCAGAAGGCAGTGCGTCCAACTATGGACAGACAAATCACGACAGAGTTCTTGGAGCTATACAAGGATTCTCCCTGTCTTTGGCATCACGGCCACCCATTATACACAAATAGGGACGCCAGAGAACAAGCGTATGAAGTACTCTTGGAAAAGTACAGAATTATGCAAGAATATGCAAATATAGACATGGTTAAGAAGAAAATTGACAATATGAGAAGTGCTTACAAAAGGGAACACAAAAAGGTAAAAAGTTATTGCAAGTTTAAGGTCTTGCGTAGGTACTTATTTAAACTGCGTTCAATACTGATGTCCTATTAATTAATAATTACCTATATAACTTCGAAAAAATGCCTGCTACATTTAAGTACCTATGATTTTAATTTTAGGTGTTGCAAAGCAGAGCTGAAGGAGGTACAGAATATAAACCATCACTGTGGTACTACAATCTTATGAAGTTTTTAGATGATGACGATGAGGACTCCACTATAGAAAACTTTGAAAATAAGTCGAGTCTGCAATTAGAGGTAATTATTACAATCTTGTACTGTACCATATGTATATGTCAGAACTTTGAAAGTGAACAAAATAAATATTTTGCGGAGGCCCGGGCAGTTCGGTATCAATACCAAATAAATGTTTACAATTATGTAGCCAGTTCATTTCACGCGCATGATAAGATGTATTAAAAATAATTTCAAAGACTACATCATCAATTTTATTATCATTAAATTTTTATAACGTTATTTTTTATCATCTTATACATTATATATTGTTTTTGTGCAGGATAACTTCGATTTTGGCGAAGAATATCAAGAAATCCCAAGGCGAAAAAAACCAAAGAAAGAGGTTGCCTCCATATTTATCCCCGAGGAAGAAGAATTACAACAAGACATAGCAAATGTCTCGCAGTCGCAACGAGATTCAGTTCACGAAGATTCCGGAAACGAAGCCGAGGCGTTCGGCAAAACCATCGGCCTCCAGCTCAAGGAAATGTTACCAATGCAACGGTTCATTGCCGAGAAATTAATATCATGAAATTATATTCTACGGCAGACTTGACAAACTGAATACGCTAAGCACTGTAACGTTGAACCAAGAATATTAATTAAAAAATCTCGACTCTTTTGTTTCAATGGCAACAGTGTTGCTAAATGGGTAGGTATTGCGATAAAGGGGCTTGTTGCCAAGGGACCCTCCCCACGTTGACCTCGCGACCAACTACGGCAGCAGCCGCCGCCGCCGCGGTCTGCGGTGCGGTCGCAACCTGCCGCACTGTACGCAGGTTACTAGGCTCGCAGAAGTTGTGAAGAGATCGAGCGTGGCACGCGGCCCGTCCAGATATAGGGACCCGCCGCGCCGCCCGCGGAACCGTTCGAATTAATAATCGTTCGGGGGGTTCTGGCTTAGATGAGGGATCAATGTAGACTGGTGGATGGTAATGTTAGTATCGTACCGTGCACGTAGTGTCTCCGGAGCGCGACTACCGCAGTCACTCGCAGTTGCGCATTGTTTGCTTGTTTCAATTTACCGCACACGTTAATGAGAACGGTAATTCGAGCATCGCATTTGTATAATTAATGCACAATAACAATGCTAATTATATGTTTTTTAACTGTCTCAAGTAAATAGTATAATTAAGATCATAATAAGCATTTCAATTGGCCATTGAACATTCTTAGATAATTAATTATAACGGATGATATACTATACTAATGAGTTAACTTACCTAGGTATTGATCCTTTCAGTTGGTACCTAATAATATCATCAAAAAGTAATAGGTAATCACACTATTTGGTATACCATTCATTAGATAGGTACAGTCCGTTCACGGTGATTTGGCACGTGGCAAAAGTTTAATTTACAAGTGCAAGTGCTTTTGACATTTTCCATAAAAAATATTATATTGTACAGTGCCCCCATGTCGATGTCACTGAAGTGCCTTCTGATCTTGGTCGGTCTTTACAGTTACACAATAATTTTTGTTGCAGATAAAAGCTGTGTTTGATTAATGTGAACCAGTTTTAACTAAACTTTTTGATTAGATTAATTTATACGTTAGAAAATGTTATAGATATGTAAAGGAAAAATATAAAATTGCTTACTTTTTATTTTATCTAATACCTAGTGTCAGGAGAATTGTTGTTAGGATACAAATTATGTTTTCTTTAAAAGTTTGATGGATAACTTTACCGTAAAATGCATATTTAAGAAATAGCAAAAATATGAAAAAAGTCAGAAAATTTTGAGGTTGTAAACCTCAAAACTGCACAGGAAGTTGCACAATTAGTTGTACACTATTGGTAGGTATAATAAGTAAATACGTCCTAACAATATACCAAAAAACCAGAACATGCAATTTATGGCGACATAAAATGTTTGAATGATTGGGCTATAAATAAAAGGATTTCGACCTGTTTTCAGATAGATAGATAGAAAAATGATTTTTTAAGTATCACAGGTTACACAGACAGTACAGTTATATAGCTAATATGTAATGGTACAATATAACAAAATCATCGTCTGCCCATTGAAGGGCCTCCCTCAATCACATGAGGGGTAATTGCCATACTCACCACGCTTGGCAGACGGGTTGGCGAGGGTTTTGATATAAATGCAGAGTTTTCCTTCTCTGGGTGCTGATGATCATGCCAGCAGCTTTACCTTAGTCGCCTTTTACGACACCTCGGTAAGAGTGAGGGTGGCCTATTGTCCTCTGCCGGGCACCACACGGCCTATACAATATAACAAGATAGAAATACTATAATGATACAAAATAGAAATAATTTTAGGTAAAAGGATAAATCGTATACAGTAATACATATAACAATACAATTTATATGTTTACGTAGTAGCTAACGGGTTTTATCTAGATTATAATCCAAAAATATGTGTTTTTCTACAAAGTAGTACGAAAAGTAGTAGTAGTTTTAAACTTTCATGGTCACTAACACTGGAATAGTTGTTTAAATATTGTAAACAACTATTATAATAATATAATTATTAGACATACATACTACAATAAATTGTTAATTCAATCATAAAAATGTTTCCACGGATTGAATTGCTTATGAATTTATGCATTTCAAAATAAGAATATTCAGTATACAATTATTAAATTATCGGTATTTAGTTGATGGACGTGATGGTAAGGCCTAAGATGACCCCTGTTTTGACCTAAGATGAACAATATTACTCAAAGAAGATCATTTTGATATTATCTGTTTTGATATAATAAGTTATAACAAAATACTTTACCAAGACACCACGCTGTCATGATCCCGACCTCAAAATTCATTCCTCTCCATTTCACTTTAACGTGTAATTCCTTTTTACAGTGGCGAACAATTGGAGAGGCCTACGTCCAGCAGTGGACTGCGATAGGCTGATGATGATGATGTGTAATTCCTGGTTGTGTGCAAAGGAGCCCGGGGTACGCTTAGACCATGATTCAGGATTTTGGTAGTCTAGTAATTACAATGAAGCGTTTGCCGTCCGTCCTTTGCAGCCCTTGACAGGGGAACCAGACCAACCGAATCATGGTTACACGTTCCAGAAACTTCAGTTCCGGAACGTTCAGGTTTCTTTGCAATGTTTTCCGTCACCTCTGAGCAAATGGTAGAAATATGAACATAGATTTGAAAAATCTAGTGGTGCAAGCATGCAGCTCGCATTTGAATCACGATCTCCGCTTGGAAGGTTCGTTCTTACCCACACTAAGCTATCATCGTTCACCCACAGAAATAGTTATTTGCCCATAACGAAAAATCCAAATCTTAAGGCATAGGAAAGCTGATAAACCAATCAGCCTTCTACAGTACGTTTCCCTGCGTCGTGCGGTATAGAGACCACTTCACTCCTGTATGTCTTGACTCCACCGTCCATCTGCAGCACTACTAGAGACATGACCGTTCAACCTCCATTTCTCTCACAAGCTATCTGGTGAATAACTCCGTTCCAAACTATTATTACAAAGCATTATATGTTTATATTTGTAATGTTCTCCCACTGTTAATTGCTGATATCCGTAACACAGGTGCTTGAGCTACCTATCTCGGAGTCAGATCAATGTATGTGATGTTGTGAAATATTTACCTACCTTCCCATACAAATTGTATCAATTCACTGAAATTAAAAATGTCTTCCAATGGGCAACAAAAGATGCATAAAGTTTTTGGAAGGTGATGTTGCTCACATCATCTAAATATGCTACAGTTTGCACATATTTCATAATTTTTTCTTAACGTTTCATTTTGCATAATTTCCTCGTTTCATTATTAATTTATTACTCACATATGTATTTCCAATTATTATACAAATTATTTGGTGAAGACTCATCATGATCCGCATTGTGTACAACCCAAAAATACCATGTTCATTTCCTCCATTGAACCAAATGTGTTTGACATATATGACATTATATATATCAGTAACCTACCGTAATTCTGTATGTTAAAATACATACTATGCTTTAGTAAGATTCCAAATAATATCAGTAAACTATATAGCTTGTAACTTGGATGTATTGTAGGAACTCCAGATTCAGCCAATTTTTCATTTACTGTCAAGCTAATCAATATCCTAATAATACTGTGTAGATTCACTCACATCTAAAACCATTTCGTTTCTAGGCTAAGCTAACTGTGACGTAATAGGATCATCAATCTAGTCTTTTGGTTTACAATGTTTATCTTCTCAATAGAAACTGAATTAGCATTTTCTATAACTCTTGCGTCCGTGTTATCGTTCAATATTATCCGCATAATAAGTTCCGCATAAATTATTTGACTTTTATTAGCACAGCCTTGGCGTGCCGGTCTACGTTGTTTGCATAATACCACAATGTACATAAATAGCAAGGAGGCATCTCTGTCTTTATCTTTAAACCGGGTATTAGAGAACTCACTAGCAGCTAGTTCAATTAAAATTATCTTCTTCGTTTACAAGCGTATCGCTAGTATTAGGTATTTCTACTGAACGTGCGTAGCAAACGTCTATTTACCACGCGAAGTGTTCTACATGTTACTTTGCTGTGTTGTCCAGTCTACACTGCGGTAACTGGCTCAGCGAGATTGCCCTGTGTGCGGGAGCGTGCGTGACGTCGTGTGTCTGGGGAGTTGCGCAGTGCGCGCTGAGTACCAGGACCCCATACACTGCGGAGAAGTAGCCGACACATTCCCCTCACGGCAGGCATTGAGGTGACGCAGTCATTAAACACACGTTGCATCAACAATATAAATCGACCACCTTATTACATAGTAATAAGATTGATAATGTTGAATGGCGTATAGGTCGTTTTGAGGGGACAGTTTCCATACACTGCGCAAATGCAAAGAATGAGAGCAGCGCGCCGCGAGAGCTCCGCGGGCTCATGCGGCCTTGGTACCCGAGCCCGCTGTGTCGCGGCACGCGCCATCTTTGCGGCACGAGGGCGTTGGATAACGCAAGCAAGACAAGATGATGCGGCTTTAGATGGCGCTACTAGTTTGGAGGATATTTTGTGGAAGGTTTTCAAAATGAAACTAACGATAGCTGAGTTTGTTTAATGAAAATAACCTAATTTGTCTCCTTTATTAAAAACTAAGCAAAAATATAGCTCATTAGCTCATTAGCCATCCATTGATGGCTTTATTTTTATGTGCATAGGTACGTCATATAGACCAGATTAACTAAATAATTCGTTGCCAAAACAATATCAAGGATATACATATGGTTTTGGCTTGCACACATTATATTACATTTACAATTTAATTATTATTTATTAATAAATTATAGATAAACAGTTAAACCTTAAACATCATTTGTATGAAACATTCTCAACGAAATTTTTTTTGTGTGATAGGTGGCAGATGAGCAGACGGATCACCTGGTGGTTGCCGCCGTCCATGGACACCCGCGACACCCGTGGAGTCATAAGTGCGCTACCAACCTTTAAATCCCCTTTCCCCCGGATTGGACCTTCGAAGTTTGATTTGCAAATTTTGCATCGAAAATATTTTACAAACCCGTTCATTACTAACAAGTCATTTACACCTGAGCGATTTAATTTCAACAATGGTTTTTATACGAATTTCCAAAAGTCATAGAATAAATATTGTTCAGAAGGAGAGGTGATAACAACAAGAATGTAACTGTTTACCGAGACATCCAGTATTGGTACGTTTATTATAAGACTGTACATTTGTAAGCCTAGCTTCTGTAATTTTTTAGTGAGGTAAAGATATCAAATACCTAGGTCCAAATAACAAAGAGGAACATTCATTTACATTGACACAAGATTTAAGTACCTACCTAAGTAAGTATTATAAACAACAAAATGCTCAATCAAAGACTTACCATTCGCTTAACAATTTATAGCTATTTTATCGAAAAACATTATCAAAGAACAGTCGTATGGTATATGATTTCAAGAACTGAAAAGAAATAAAAGTCATCTACAATGTACGGATTTTGTGCGGTAATTTCTACTCGTTTAAACTGATAAAAAACAAATAACTGATTTTATTTTTAATTTTTCCATCATTTTTATCTTCACTCAAGAAGTTCAACGAAAGAGTTTCATTAAGGTGACGGGTAAGGCACACTAGCGACGCCAATTGATTTTAATTTTTAACTACTAAACCGGATCTATTTTCAACAATTTCGGGGTTACAACCTCTCGGCAAACACTTCTTACTATTTATTTAATAACCATGCACAAATATTGGGTTCACTGCGTACGCGAAAAATTTATAACCGCCAAAAGCGGCCACTTTTAGCGTTAATCAATTTTTCGCCTACAAAAACGGACCCAACATTTTGTGCATAATTATTTAATAAATTGTATAAGTGTTTGTGACCCGAGGAGTGCCGAGAGGATGTAACCCCGATCGCTTGACGTCGCTAGTGTGCCTTACCCTGCACCTTAAAGGAGGATTCTTCTCAGTTATTATTATTATTAAAAAAATTGATTAAATACTAGATTAGATTATTGTCTAGACTTATTGTCATTCTCCATTCAGGTGAGATGTAATCAAGTGCAAAATTATTTAATATATAAAAAAAATATAAGTTACTAATCGGCTTTTCTTAAAATCCTATAGGAATAATGGCTAAGAAACTGACTTAGTTTACGTTAAAATTTCCGTCAATTTACTTATTTAAATTTCTTACATTTTAAATAAGAGTTGGCAGCAATCATTTATTACCTAAATTTGGAACAATTAGTATCTATGGATGGATGGAAACGAATAGGTAACACAAAATAAAAAAGTATCGATTAAATAGATTAGAATTTTCGATAGATTTTGAGAATCTAACCTTTTTGGTGCGATTAAAAAAAGAAAAAAGTGTACAAAAATGACATTTTATTTATTTTTATTGATCTAGCTAGAGCTAGAGCATTAAGGTGACGGGTAGTGCACACTAGCGACGCCAATCGATTTTAATTTTTAGCTACTAAACCGGATCTGCTTTAAACAATTTCGGGATTACAACCTCTAGGCAAACACTTAAACTATTTATTAAATAACCATCCATAAATATTGCGTCCGTTTTTGTACGCGAAAAATTGAATCACGTAAAAGTGGCCGCTTTTGGCGTGAATAAATTTTTCGCGTACGCGTTGGACCCAGCATTTGTGTATGGCTATTTAATAAATAGTAAAAGTGTTTGCCAAAAGATTGTAGCCCCGAAATGGTTTAAAATAGATCCCGTTTAGTAGCTAAAAATTTATATCGATTGGCGTCGCTAGTGTGCCCTACCCGTCACCTTAAAGGATCGCTTTGTTCTGAGTTTATAGTCTGATTATGATGAAATTAAAGCATAGTTGTAACAAATTACCAGATTATATACTTAATGGAATAGTTATTGTCATCAGCATTTTTTTTCTCAGTACATATTAGTAAGTGATTTGCAACATAAGAAGGTCAAGCAATTAGTTAATACCTTTTGTTTTCGTAGAAACTCTTTATTTAATTTACATAACTTTAATGAGCTTGAAAGTTATTATTAGTATTTAGGAAAATATTTTTCCCGCTAATAATCGGGTTTATGTGGAGCGGTCGAGCAACGGTACCTACATTAATTAGACCACCTAACATCAATACGCGCTATAATATTTCGCTACAAATTTAGAAAGAAAGACACTCTCAAACAGTTGGCCTCGTTCAATGTTTATCGACCTCAATAACAGATAAACTTAAAACAACTATCAATCGTGTTTATCTTGACGATCTAATAAAAAATGGAACAAACAGACAATGGGCCCGAAGTCGCGAGCCGCGGCCATTAACAAACGCTAGCACTTACGTCATTATTTATTCTGAATGGAGCACCAAAAAGGGTTAAAAATCCCACATCGCCATACGACAGTACCGGCCTTTATCAATAAAAACCAACACAATGCCGCCAAACCAAGCATTCCACCTTATAATTTCCTCCATTTTATTTTTTATCAACGCGCCACGGCCTCGTCGCTAGTTCCCAAAGAATTTTATATCTTTAAACCGTACAAAAAAGGAATGTCAACCACGCTAAAATAGTCCTTAAGCATCGAGACTATTAGGACAGCATAAATTTACAAAATATATCAGAAATTCTTAGCGTGCTTCAGAAAACGCTTCCATTTTCGTAGTACTGGTAGTACGCCGCGCGGAGGTTTCAACGATGGGGATCATTTAAACTCATCAAGGTTTTCCATACAGTTCAATGTAGGCTTCATAATAAGGTGCATAGAGTTTAAAATCAATTAAGAGAAGTGGGGACGAAGGCCGTTTGCCTCATTCAGTTGTGCGAGGGTCGTCGATAAGGCGAGCGAGACGAGGCGAATGGAATGGCACGCGGCGACCTCCACGCTAATTCTGGGCGCCTGGTACCCGGGATCGCTTGCGTGTCGGCCGAGGTGGCGCGGGCCAGGCCGCTTGCCCGCGCCGCACCGCCTTCACCCTACGGCTGCACACTAGATCCAAGCGAGGCAAGCAACTGAAGCAACAATAGGGTATTTAAATTCGTTGGAGGCAAGCGATAAACGCCATTTCAATCGATTCTTGTTTTTATTTAAGCAAAAACTTTAAGGAAAATAATTCAAGGATCGATTGAAGAAAGGATTCGATGGCATTTTCTTAGAAGCTTCTCCAGTCGGCTCCTAAAGAATTGTTATGTTAAAAAATAATAAGATCATTAGATCTTTAGAAAAATCCAACTAACGGGATACTGGCCGAAGACTGGTTTACCAACCCAATAGTTGAAGGTCCAATCTTCCGTAATAAGCGCTACGCAACTTTTGTATGCGAATACCCAAGGGGTAGAACTCGTTGCCCAAATATGTGATTTCCTGGACAATATAGCCTGGGCCTCTTTAAGGCAAGAGTGAATAAGCTTATCACGGGCAAGCATGGCCCACCTCATCTTCAGTTAACAACAGGTGGGATTGAGTTCAAATACTTGTCTGTCGAAACGGAAAAATATTAAGTACTTAACTATTTATTGTCTTTAACAGCGGAGAGACAAGTGTTGTGTAGGACGACACCCTGTTAATAGTTATTACGAGATTACGTATTACCCTGGCTTCTGGAAGTAACTTGATTAGGAGAATCAAAGATAGAGATCTGTGGTGCAGCATAAAGAAGGTCTACATCCAGCAGAAGAATCTCTCAGCGTGTTATTCCCAGTTGAGTCCAAATGAAGTGACTGCCATCTGACCTTCTCATCAGGCGGCACAGTGGATCGAATAACCGTCCATAGCTTAACCATTATCCTCATCGGTGGTGACAGTAGGTAGGCACTTTTTGCGGCATATTAAGAATTTCGTTCGCACCTGCCTTACTTCGTAACCTATCATCTCTGACAATAAAATTCATTATATCATAATGTTCGCCAACATTTCTAGGGTCCCGTATCAAAACGACACCACTTGACAGATGCATTCCTTAACACTATTAAATGCTACTAATTGAGTTCTGATATTGTAAGTTTGGAGCTGGTGCGCGGCTCCTAAAGTGGGTCCCGCTGAAAATCAGCGCCCTGGCCGGCCAGATCAGGAAGACCAGGGTAATATGCTGAGCGGGCGCCTATTTGGCAGTAATGAGTTATAAGTTTCATATCTTGTACTGTATTGTATTTATCCGATCCTTCTATTTTGCATGTTAAGCTTGTATCTTTATTTTGACAAATAAATTATTACTTACTTACTTTACTTACTTACATTATGTTGCGTACTAGATACCAATACCTACGTAGACTTCTTGACAGATGGCGCTAGAAGTATTTAAATGGAATGCCCATACCTACGTAATGTATGTAGTACCTATGTAGCAGTATTATTTTCCCTTATTTTGTTGATCTAACTTGTTAAAGATCTTCCTTCATTCATGATTAACTACCTACATGAATTTACATTTCTGTTACGTGCGGCTAATGAAAAAAATCTCTGCCGGCTTAAGTTTTCCCTGAACATTTTGTTTTGGCCGCTTGCGAGATAAAACTAAATAGGCTGTTACTAGACAGATAGAATCTAACCTCGGCTGCATCATCACTTACCAAGTTTCCAACAGGTGAGATTGCTGCCCATTGTCTGGCTATTCCAAAAAAAGGGGAATGTTTATCGGGCGAAATCGTGGCATGCTACCAGTCAGACTCCAGACTGATTGTTCACACCTACGGAACTCTCCTTAGCTGTTAGACTCTACTTAGCTGTTTTTTTTTTGTTTCTTACCTACAAAGTAGTACCCAGAAGCATTAATTAGTTAGGTACGTAATTAATAAGAAGTCGGTGTGAAAAACATGACTTGAATACTGATTACATCGACGAATTGAATTTCAAATTTGAAATTGAAAGGGAGCGGGTGCATATTTTAAAACAATGTAGCAAGTACACATGTTAGGTACTTACAATCAGTAGAGTTTCTTCATACAATAAGGTGACTTAAGGGGGCTTGACATACAGGTGAGAGTCGGATTAAAAATGCTGATTGTAGTCAGTAACCATAATGCGGTGTGGTGGGTGTACAACCTAACCTACTAGGTACACGCAAAGCGAAGACTTGCGGCAGACGGTAAAGTATTTCATTCATTAATAATGAATAATAATTTATGACAGTCAATTGGTTAAAAATAGACAGTAGGTTTTAGAAAATAACTCATATACTCGAACCAAAAACTATACACGTGCGCCACCCGAACGGTAGTAGTAGTAACAGTACCTAAGTTCGCCTCTGGATGTAACTCATATAACTCAAAGTGATTTCAACAACTCTTACACCATTAGAATGCTATGAGTAAATTATCCTTGATTTACAAAATCTAATAATTACTACGGAAAAGCGCCTCATTCCTACGGTTAACATATTAGTCCACGCGCGCGGGCCACGCTGTGAGGCAGAAACCCTTTAAAGATAATAAATTAAAACTGGCAAATTTTGCATCGCCAGTGATTTAACGGGGTTTGAAGAAAAAATTAAAATACAATAAAAGAATCTTCCACAAACTGCAGGTTACTCAAAGCGCAATTGAGAGGAGGCTGATATATAGGAGTAAAACTCAAAGATCGTAGAAGAAATGAGTAGGTCAGAGAGCAGAGAAAAGTAAACGACGTTGCGAAACGGATCTTGAAGTGGGAGTGGGCTGGTCATGTCGCCCGAAAACACGGCTCGAGGTGAAAGACAGTGGTAGAGTGAAGACCGTTGGGCGAGAAACGCCCAAGAGGAAGACCCTAAATGCGTTGGTGTGACATCAAAAGGCTAGCAGGAACAAAAATCAGGACCGATCTGTATGAAGAACATTGGGGGAGGCCTATGTCCAGCAGTGGACGTCTATTGGCCAAAATGATGATGATGATTATGATGACACTATTGTATTAGGTCTGACCTGTAAAGATAGTTGTAAGTGTGGAAATAAATAAAGAAATAAAATTTCGAAAAGCGCAGCAATAAACTTGACGCAAAAATGTGTTGCATACGTGTGCATATCGTTTGCTAATAACTTTCTTAATTTTGAATTAAGTATCAAAACAGAGATATCCATTAAGGAGGAATCAAGCAATTATTTTTCTCAATTTAAAAATACGTGTAGCTTCTACGTGCAAGTCCTTCTTAAGTCGAAGCACTCAATGAAAAATTGGCGTCTATAGTATTAATTGTACTTAAAAAACTTCACCTTTGGCGACTTCAGTGGTATTTACACAACTCTAACATAGCGTACATACCTGTACCTAACTATATTTAATTAAACTGAAATATTTGCATTCCGATGCGTCGTCTAATTGCGCAGTAGTCACGGGAATGCCGAATTAGGACTTGTGTGTGCTTGTGCCCATAAACGCTAGTAATGACAATTGATGGCGGCCATTAATTTATTCTTAAGAATGCACTTGAGTTAATGTTAGTCTACGATTACTCGCCTTGGAAAAAAAATGCAATTGTTATGTCGGTATTTAAAGTTTTTAAGGTATAAAACCATTATAAAAACATTTTAATAATCAACATCATCCCGTCAGGCAAACCTGGTAATTAATGCAGACCACCAAGAAGCGGAAGATTGAATACCTTGGTCACGTGCTAAGACATAACACGTACACACAGTGTCACGTTGATTTACTTTTGTTGGACTTTGGAGAGCCCTTATATCTGAAATACAAGTACAATTTTTGAACTGCAGGGGGTACCTCGACCTGACGCCCTGTATACAGTCTACTTTGGCTTATAATGATGGGCACATTTGATGGGAAGAGGCAACCTGGTCCTGGACGAAGGAATAAATCGTGGTTGCGAAACATTCGGGAGTGGACAAGGATCGCAGCACAGAATAACTCTTCTGTCTCGCCAAATACAGAAAGAAGTTCAAGGAACTGGCGGCCAACCTTCAAGGTTTGCACCCAAAGGAGAAGACATCATCCTTATTGCATCTAAAGCTATCGCTTCGGAGTCTGGGGAATATACCTACGCTTTGGACTATGATTCAGAATTTGGTAAGTCTCTGGTATCAATTACAATTAAGCGACTGCCGTCTGACCTTCACAACTGTTAGTCAGGAGAAACTGACTGGAAGGTGGTTAGATGTTTAGAATCATGATGGTGGGTGGCCACAGTTTGACGAATTATCCGAAAAGTGCTGTGCCTTACGATGATTTCCTGCACCAAAAGTGACGAGTATAAAAATTTCCGCAAATGAGAAGATGGTATTTGGAGACGATCTGAAGTGGATACTCTTCTTCATGTTTTTGAGGAACAGATTCTTTGGTGCAGTGGCAAAAGTATGTTATGATTTTACCTAAGATTGGACTTGGTTCCGATACAGAGGGCCTAATTTAAAGCAGACGTTACGACCGAATCGGAAGGGCTTCAAAATAAGGCACCTGGTCCGAAACGTTGTCTGTCTGTGATAGCAAATTTCTGTTCAATATGTTAGGTACAGAGTCTTCATCCCATCTCGTCCCCATTGTTACCTAAACGGCCAAATGAATGACGGACTTAGAATATACTATTTTAGAATTCGTTTTACTGTTTTGATTATGGCTCCTACACGACAATTTTTTTGGTCTCGTGAAAATATCAACACATTCCCAGATTCGTTCCAGTTTGTTTGGAAGCCCAATGATATTGAATTCAAATCGTCGAATGTTTTAAAACAACTTCACAAACTTAAACTTCTATCCTAATACCGAAACTAATGATAACCCATCAAATATCGCGACAGCAGCACATTTATTTAGCTAAAAGCCAATAAATTTCGCGCTCTTTTCCACTTTCCCACTCCGCGCGTCAACGCGATGCAATCTCTTTTCATCGTCACTCGTTACAGATTTATACATCAATCTTTTATTTACAAACTTCTCTATACCTCCCGCATAACTCAACATCGTGGAATTTTCAACCTTATTGCGACTAAAATAAGGGTTGGTTACTCTGTTAGTGAGCGTAGCAAAAGTTGGTAGTCAATGATCACAAAAATTCTGTCTTTGAAACTCACAGACGCAGCCCGCGGCGTAGCTCGAAGTTTTCCGCGCCATCCCAATCGGATTTTGAAGCAGGATGGCGACATTTGTTCTGCTGTTGTTGAAGCGAGAGGTAGAGTATTTCAGAGGGATCAATTAATTGCAGAGGGTGAATCGCCCTACTAAGTACTATTCACGCTAGGCCCGAGGCGGGTGGGGGAATTAGAAAGAAGCGTGCCGCTTTTTTTGTTTCTCTCTTTATTTAATTTTGCAATGGAGGATAATTTGAATATATGCAATTTACGGCGGACATGTTGCATGTGTGACGGGCGTGACTTGGGTAGTGGGTAATAAATCAACGCTTTGATTGGACTTCACACATGGTTATATTTAAATGAATTGCAGCTTTTGATGTTGCAGTGAGTATGTTCATATAATAAGTCAATAATCATACATTGACATGTGTGTTCTTTACAGAAGCTACATCAAGTTAACTGTGAACTGTCGTAAGCACAAAGAAATGTTAGAGTGGTGAAGGAAGACTTCTGGCAGTGACTGGATGAGGAAAGTGTTTGATAGAAATCTGTGGTTCATCATGAAAGAGGCCTTACTCGACAGGAAATAAACAGACTATTGATTCATTCATCCAGAACTACTAATAGTCCAATATCTGCACGAAGCGATTCGCTTCCACATTTATGATGCGGACAGCTAAGGAATGGAACTACCTGCCGAGATCTGTTTTTCCTGAGCACTATAATCTGAACATGTTTAAGGCAAGTGAGAACAGGAGCCCAATTCTCGGGCTCGTGACATTTATCATCATACGACATATATCACTAAAACATTTTGTATGGTTTTCAGGTGATATCCGCCATGTTTCCAAATGTCACGAGCACGAGAATTGGGCTCCAGGTATGTTTTAGGCAAACGCGTATCATCCTAGATCTCTTCGTCGCTTTCCATCAGGTACGATTGTGGTCAAGCCTATTGACCAAAAAAAAAGTTCCACAACTAAAACACCCAAAAAATCTTTTATGCTGAAAAGACGGTCGTAAAAGGCAGGTAGAAGTTACTTTTAAACATTACCTGCGCCATTTACTTGTACTCATAAGTAGATGTATAGATTAGGTAGGTATATAAGACGTGAGCAATAATTCAATTTTTACAACCGGCTGTTTTTGTTATTGACTCCATACCAATTCTACTCAATTAGTTTATCAGTTCATTAGCATCTCAGCATATAATCTCGGTTGCTTGGACACATCGATTTGGACCCCGGAGCCTACGCTGATACTAGAATTGGGCAGTGGCAAGGCAACGACAAAGGCCCAATCCAGGGGAAGACACCTTGTGACGCCACTGGTTTATTATATGTATACCTAATCTATGCCACTGGTTTTGCAGGTGTCCATGGGCGGCGGTAATCGGTAACAATCAGGTGATTCGCCGGTTCGTCTGCCACCTATAACATAAAAAAAAACGTAATTAATATTATGCCTTGACTTGACATCGCGTCCGTTATAATTTCAATTTGGGCTCTCATTTTGCTTACCATCAGGCTGAGGCGAGGAGAGAGAGAGTATTCTGTGTCACTATAAAAAAAAAGTATGTTGAGGGGTTAAAGTATGAAATTGCTGTTTTTTTTCTAGACACAATATGATATATACAACTCCTTTAATTAGCTAAAAATCACCATAATATGGTTTTGTTTTGATTTAAGACTATATTTGTATGATATTATTGTATTCTAGATGAAGAAATATATTCTTGAGAATGACCCTTTTTTACTGGGCAGAATTGACGTTTTCATCAATAATAACTTTTTTAATACAAAATATTTTTTCTGAAAAACTATCCTGCACTTATCTAAACGATGTCCGTTAAAGCACAGTTAATAATGGAATAGTAGCATTAATACTTACTTTGCAAATTAAATGTACTATGGAAAGACCAATTCTTAGAAAATTGCCATACAAAACGGAAATTTGATACTTTAACTCCTAATAATTAGGTACAATAATGCGACTGCAATCCGACTTTTGTAACCCTTAGGCAGGGGAAAATTCAAACACGTTTCAGAAACAATACGAAACGTGCAGGTTTACTCACGATTTTTTCTACATAGCTCAAGCCTACTTATTAAAACGCATGCTGCGCGTGATTACATACTCCAACAAACTGGAAAAAACACAAGGTTACTTTAGTAGTCAACAAGTAATAAAGGAGTGACATGTCGGTTGGTTGTCCTCGCGATAACCCCGCTTTGATATTGTGCGATCACGCAATTTTTATTTTTAAACGGAAATTTAATCATTTATATTACATAACGGATGAGTTTTGTTCGAAGAAGCTACGATGTTTACGTCTTTTGTTCTTTTGTGACGTCATTTAAGTACCTACGCGTGCTTAGACAGGTCCTGAAGACAAAAATACTTAAACTCTGATTTTCAATTCGGCGAACTAAACTCACAGCTGCAAACGTAAAGTTCCCGTACTTTTTGTCTGTCAAAAGTAGAAAAAATGTATGGGAATAACATATTGACACCTGTCAGATTAGTTCATCATCATCGTCATCATCAGCCTATCGCAGTCCACTGCTGGACGTAGGCCTCTCCAATTGTTCGCCACCGTGATCTATCTCGCATCCTTGCCAGCCATCCTGCGCAGATCATCCCTCCACCTAGCCAGAGGGCGCCCTACATTATGTTTGCCAAGATGCGGTCTCCACTCTCTCATTTACTCCATCGGTGGGTCCGAGATTAGTTCGCCGAATTAAAAATCGGAGTTATGATAGGTATCTTAACTAAAAAAAGAAATATGCGATATAGGTATATCGCATATTTCTTTTTTTAAATTTCACCTTCATCTTAGGTCTTGTCGTCGCTTATTGCAACGAAATTGGATAATCAAATTTTCCTGGTCCTAAACTAAGGGTTTGCCTAAACAATAGTACACTATTTGAACCAAAACCAACGAAGGTATCACATACATACAAATCTAATACATACATAGGATGTACCTATCGGTAAACAGTCAGATCCCTTTAACGCAGAAATTAGCATAAAAAAATAAACTTTCATACATGACTAGTTCATCTTATAGGGGACATCGGAAAAAATGTTGACGAATTTAGGTAATAAAGTCGTAAAACAAACTTTCAGAATGGGTAGAAACTACGGTTGAAGGAATGTAACTGTTTAATGATATATCCTACATATATTCTCATTATTGCATCAATAAGAAGTTGTAATTCAAACTACTGGTCGTGAAAGATAAATATAATGTGCATGGGAAAAAACATACTCGACAAGAATTTTTGGTGTTTTGATTCCTATTATCAATGTCTATACTATTAATGAGGAGGAAATTCCTGGTAACACAAAACAAGGCTCTAAAAGGCGAAACACAAGCGCAATTTATTCGACACCCACCGCCATCTATTGGTTCGTACAGTTTCTTCAGGGATTCGTGCTTTGCAAGTATGTCTTTTTCTTACCATATTTTTCTCCGTCACCGAGTTATTAGTAGATTTTTTTTACTTATAATAGGCAGACGAGCTGATGGTAAATGGTAACCGCCGCTCATAGTCATCAACAATGTCGGAGCACAGTCATGCCGCTGCCGCTGCCTACCGTGAAAGAACTCTTTTCAAACCTCGTTTAAAAATGGATATACGATAAGAGATAGAAAAAAAAAACCTAGAGAGACATACTCTGTTTCCAACCTGCGACCTCCATTTTAGAAGCCTCACGATCTTAACCATTGTCCTGCCATCACCCAGCCAGTATTGTTGTCTGTCTGTCTGTCAGCCAGACCAGAATTTGTTTGTGTTTTTAATTTCCTTTGTGTCTTGTAAAAATTCTCTACTTTTACTTTGGGGTCAAGTCAATGTTTGTGTCTGTTATTTTTGAACATTAACGAGGTAAAAACAAAGGCAACCAATGCGCAGGCAATTAGTGCACTATCTGAAACGAGCTCGTTATCAGCCAGCGTCCACGGTAATGATGATTGCGGTTGCTGATAAACACGGCTACCTACAAAACGAAATTTCTGCTACCGTGCACAGTTGCTTCAAAAAGATGTATACAATTCAGTACAGACAGAAGTTAAAAGGTTACAATCTATCAAACTTCCTCAATTTTTTTTTATGCTAGAGGCAGACAAATGGCCGTGTGGTCCCCGGCAGATTAGAATAGGCCACCCTCACTCTTACCGAGGTGTCGTAAAAGGCGACTAAGGTAAAGCTGCTGGCATGATCATCAGCACCCAAGAAGGAAAACTCAGCATTTATATCTAAACCCTCGCGAACCCGTCTGCCAAGCGTGGTGAGTATGGCAATTACCCCTCATGTGATTGAGGGAGGCCCGTGCCCCAGCAGTGGGGACTTAAATGGGCTGACGATGACGACGATGATAGACAAACGAGCAAGCGAGTCACCTGATGGAAAGTAATCAACGCCGCTTATGAACATCCGCGAAATCAGAAAGATCGCTAATGTGTTGTCGGCCTTTTTAAAAGGAGTACGCTCTTCTCTTGAAGGTCCCTAAGTCGTAGCCGTCGGGAAATAATCCTGCAGCCAAACTGTTCCACAGACCTGAGGTACCTACGAGGTAGAAATTTCCGCGATTAACGCATTGCCATCCATCGAGATGATGGGGATGGAATGACAATCGCTTGCGAGTGGTTCGATGTACGAATTTAGCTGCAGGGAGTAGATCAAACAGCTCCTCAGAGCTCTCCCCAGGAATAAAATTGATTTTGAACATTTTTCATTCATGCCTCATACGAGAGGAGACCACGAGACGGCGGAAAATTATTTTCCGAATCATGCTCTGTAGATATCATCAATAAAGTCCTTTTAGCGTGTTACATCAATAAAATAAGCGAAAAAAATTCTGCTGTTCCATAAAAATGGACGCCCTGTTGGTTTAGTGGTTTAAGTACCGGGCCATGATCCTGGGATCTTGGGTTCGATTTCCAGGTCGAGCAAAAAAGTATGATTCGAATTTTTGGAACATTGCTCGGGTTTATGAACACCACAGTCCGCATTAGGCAAGTGTGGTGATTACGCCTAATCCCATGATAGTAGCGATGACTTGATTTCTATGATGGAATCCTTTGTACCCTTCAGTGGGACAGTATATAGGCTGATACTACTACTACTAGGTACTATACAAAATAGAACGGCTACTTCTTAATAATGTACACCTTACACCTGGAAAGAGGGCTTCGGGAAAACAGCACTAAAATTTCATCCAGTATGTACTTCCAGGGTACATGCATCCCAATAAACAGTTGTACTACCTGTGCGGATAAGGAATGGGATCAGAAATGGCGGCGCATCTATTCACTTCTCGCTCGCACACTATTTGCGTCTATAATCGCACTCGTGCGAGTATACACTGTGCTCATGTCATCAGACATGTGTACTGTGAGTGTGCGAGCGAGAAGTGAATAGATGCGCCGCCATTTCTGATCCCATTCTTTATCCGCACAGGTTGTATCTATAGTTAACTTACTACTCAACTGCTATGAACAACAAACGCACAGACGCGTCCACGTTTACGGCAAGTGGTCGGTGCAACCGCATCGTAAACTGCAACAATGCGTCGTAAACGCGCCCCTTGCCTGCAAGAGATGACCTCAACATTACCATGGAAACTCGCCACCACATCATTAATATCCTCACCAATCCTTCTCCACATCATTGACTGCCTCGGTGGCGTAGTGGGTAGTAGGTCGCACTTTAAAGCGACGGCTGCGCAAGAGGTCCCGGGTTCGATCCCCTGGTCGGGCCAAAAATTTGTAGGTACCTAAGTTTTCGGTAAGAAATTCTTAGTCTCAGCCCGGAGTCTGGAAATTGGCGGTCTTGTACCCCGTGCCTCGGAAAGCACGTTAAGCCGTTGATCCTGCGCCTGATCCCTCTCCGGATCGTGTCACCCTGGTGTCCCATTGGAATATGAGGGTAAGGGAATAGAGAGGCACTTGTGTTTGCGCACACAATTAAGCACAATAATAGGTATATCCTGCGTACGTGGCTGATCGTAGAGATTGGCCGCCGTAGCCGTAATCGGTTGGATTATATTAATATCCTCCAACTCTATTTCTTCTATTCCCTTACCCTCATATTCAAATGGGACACCAGCGTGCCAAACCCGGAGAGGAATTGGGCGCAGGCACGGTTTAACCTGCTTTTCGGGGCATGGGGGTACAAGACCGTCAACTTCCAGATTCCGGGCTGGCACTAAGAATTTCTTACCGAAAACTTAGGTACAAATTTTCGGCCCGACCCTAGGGATCGAACCCGGGACCTCTTGCGCACACGTCGCTGTAGTGCGACCCACTACCGACTACGCTACCGAAGTAGTCATCTAGATCATTAAGAAGCTGGGAGCGTTCTGGAAGTGATTCTTCCGTCCGAGAAGAAGCTAGGTAGGTACTTCACGGCTTTTCCTCATCATTCACGTCTTGCTCATTTATCATATTTAGTCATATGATCTGACGTTTACTGAACTGAACTGACGTTTGGGGGCCTTAGTGCTGAAGAGCATTTGTTTTCATATCAATGTTGTGCTAAATGCGTTTTGTCTTTTTAACGACAGATATGTACTTCGATAGTTCTGTGAGTGTGACCTATTAAATTACGCTTTAGTCAGTCTCAAACCGTGAGAGTTTTTTTAGGGTTCCGTAGTCAAATGGCAAAAAACGGAACCCTTATAGATACGTTATAAACCGTAAACATATTTTCATGCATATAAGCATGTGTGGACGGCCGTGCTACTAATAAGCATGCTAATTTTGAATTTTCCTGCATTACGGGTAGAAGGAGGAGTGTGGCGGATCCTACTTTGACACGTGTAAACAAGTTTGCTTATTTTTAAGTATGCTAACATCTATTATTATAATACCATGCTTATTTATAGCAAATGTGGACAGTTCATTAAGCATGCTTATATTTGGCATGCTCAAAAAGCATGCTACAAATGAGCATGTGTAACAGTAACAAGTGCGCTGCCAATCTCTTCCCCCCCGAATTTGACCCCCTGTAGCCTCACTAAAGCTACTATTACTTCTACTACTTTGATGGTTCTGTGCGACCAAGAGTCTGTGGATCTGAGACAGATCTCAGATTCATGTCTCAGAAGACATGAAAAAACATATTTATAGTAAAAAACTAAATTTGTCTGAATTTTTTAAGGTTTTCGTATTTTCAATTTTTAAAATTATTCGATAAATAAATAACGGAATTCAAACAGACCATTATCATCATCCTCAGCTCATTTAAGTCCCCACTGCTGGGGCACGGGCCTCCCTCAATCACATGAGGGGTAATTGCCATACTCACCACGCTTGGCAGACGGGTTGGCGAGGGTTTTGATATAAATGCAGAGTTTTCCTTCTCTGGGTGCTGATGATCATGCCAGAAGCTTTACCTTAGTCGCCTTTTACGACACTTCAATTAGAATACGGAGTATCTATCTGGAACCCACTTTATGAAAAATATAATCATAGTATTGAAATGGTTCAAAAAAGTTTTTACGCAGAGTCAATTACAAATTCTACCGTAAGCGTCTAACATATTTGCTCTTGTTAAAGAAATACAAACTCCTTGACTTAAAGTCTAGACGCTCTCAACTCGATGCCAGGCTATTGTATGACATCTGCAGCAATAAATATGACTGTACTGATTTAATAAATCGCATCAGCTACTCGGTGCCAACACGAACACACAAGCGAACTTTAGGCACCAATCCGCTGTTTGCCGTTACTAAGACTCGTACGGCGGCTGGTGTCCGATCCCCGATTCGCCGCATGCTTGATACTTATAATAAAAAATTTAACTCTATAGATATTTTCACATGTAGTGATGGCTCCTATAATAGAGAAATTGTAAAATTACTTACTAACATTTGTTAGTGAGTAATTTTATAATTAATAAATAAGTTACTACTAAATAATTCACATTCACACACACTAGAAACCTATTCTACACACACTGCTATTTTTATTATGTCTTCCGTTTAAAAAGTAGCACACACACTACGCACACATCACCAACACACCAATATAGTTAATTTCGACTATGTAATAAGAACTAGAGTCCCGCATGTTTGTTTATTTCAATTTTACGTAAAATGTAACCATCGGTGTTGAGTTTACAATTGTTAAGTTTCTTTCTTGATATAAGTTTTAGCTTAAGTTTATTGTAAACTTGTTTGTGGTTCATTAAATAAATAAATTTAATATATTTCTTAAGAGTGAGGGTGTCCTATTCTACTCTGCCGGCTCTAAATCAAAACTATTAGCTCTCATTTATGAACTGGCATCAAGATTAATAAACAAACAGTCGAATCACGTCACATATTATCGCAGAGCAAATAGAAAGCGCAATCGCCACCCGATATGTTTGTCACCCGATCCACATAAACTTGAAGCCGTTGCGAGATCCAGTAAACCAATATCTAAATAACGGGCTATAAAATATGTTTAGTACTCAGAAAGCAACGGTAGATTAATGGATAAGATCGTCTTCGAAGCGGCTTCTATACGGAAAGTAGGATGTAGGATTGAATACATGCCTGCCTCTGGACTAGTGCCATTCAATTCAATCTTTATCCAACAATAAATCTATGGTATAGCGCAGTATATGCAGTGTAAAATGAAAATTCGTTCTACCAACTACTCATACAACAATCAACGCCTATTCCAATCCACCCTAACTTGGCGATATACGGGAACACATCGTGAGAAAATCTTAATGAATTCCAGCGTGACCACCTGATCCACTTGGCCTACTTTCCTAGCTAATTGCTGCAACAGCAATTCAAAGGTCAAACGGTAATCGATTCAGTGTATGTATGTATTTACTGGACTTCTTAAATTCTGAATCATAGTCTCACCAACTTTAGACTCGGCATTATTCGTTAGGTGGACTAAAAATAAGGAATAATGTTTAGACGCAGCCTGATCCATAATTTCATTTGCCATAAAAAAGGAATTAAAATTTTAACAAACAAGTCTTCGAGTAAAATTCTAGAGATGAAAATTCATAGTAAGGCCTTTTGACCACATAGAGGTTTTCGCACAAAGAGCCTTAGGAAGTGAGGGCCGGTCGTAAAACAACAATATTATACATTTTAATTAACTTCAACACCAATGTTGCTTGTTATTTCTGTAATAAAATGCACGGTGTACAAAACAGTGTGTCAAGATTATCATCGTTCCAACGAAGACAAATATTGTGGTACTGGTACCTAACCTATTCGAATGAGGGTTTCATTTTGATCGGGTAGGGGGAAACCCCTATTAAAACTCGTCACAGAATTTTAGGATTATTTGCTGGCCTAACCTAACCAATATTTTTGGTTGTGTCGAGATCAGTAGGTATGTATTACCGCCACAAAAATATTGGATTTTAAACTTTCGCGTTGCATTATACAAATAGTTAATGTACACGGGACAAAACGCGGAAGACATTAGTCAATCACTTGATTCCACGCCGATGACAATTTAAACCCGTCCTCCCGATTGAAATTCTGATACTTATTTATCTGAATCGCTTCACGTAATACTCGCGTGTGGTAATGACGATCAGTGGAGAGGATTTTAGGGCCGTAGAACTTCATCCCCAGCTTTCCAGCAGATGTTCTGCTACAGCCGACTTGTTTATGTTTTGTTTTTGGCGTTTTGTCCCGTGTACATTAATTATTTGTACAAAAATATTGGTCATCTAATTATAGATGACGAAAAGTCTTACGTAATTTAACAGCTAAAGAACTAAGTATTTCTTGCGATCTAGGAATGCCATTAGCTTTGCAAACAAACTTAAGTATACTACAGATAAACACGCGTTTGTTAACGAGCCTTAAGCTTAACTCCATTTTATGGCATCTCATCATCGTAATGTTTATTCCCGTTTGCATAATATCAAACTGTCCTATCTCCTTCTAAAAATATGATATCTCAACAATCAAATTCAACTCTTTTCCAAAATTGAGTTATGGATGACCGAAAAAGAGATTGTCGCCATTGGCTCTCTATGCAATTGTATTTGCCTTATTTATCTCAACATCTTTCATTGTATAAAGAACATTTTCCTGATCCTTATAGAAATGCTTTCAAAATTTAACTTTATAACATGCAAGTACTTATCAATGCCAAAAAAGCTACAAGTTTATGTTTTATTTCCCGCCATTAAACGACTCAATTATTGCACGTAAGTATGCACCTTTCGCGAAGGCATTCTGATGTGACCCTTTTTACTTATTTCTGAAATAGCCTGGGGATTTTTAAACTACTTATCCAAAAAAAGCGAAGTTGGCTTGTCAGACGATTGTAATAATATTTATCTTTAATTTAATGCGCCTACTCCCGAGATTTATACTGGCCAAGCGGAGCAAAGATTATATTATAGCAAATTCAATATCGGTATTATAAAAATAAACTAGTGTTTATAAGTTTTAATTACAGAAAAAACATATTTTTAAATTAGGCTTTCGTTAAATTTTAACAAGCTGGCGTTTGGTATTTGATGTCAAAAACTACGGTTATTCATTAAGCTACAATGAAGCGATTCATCAATATTTACACCTTAACTTGGTCCTAGGGAATATTGTAATGGTGAAAAAAACTTTGAAATCGGTCACGTAGTTTTTGAGTTAAATATATTTATACACAGAATGTTAAAACGATCATTTTTGCAATATCCTTAGACAAAGTTGAGGCTTGTGTTTAGCTGGGTAGATTAAAAGGCGTCTTAAATACGGAGGACCGTAGTTCGAATACGAGCGAACATGTCTAGATATTTTTATCTAAGGGAAAACATCGTGAAGAAACCTGCACGTTTCGGATAGTTTTTGAAACATGTAGCCTTGATTCAATTAGTCTGATTTTCCCATGTTAAAAAGGACTGTGAAGATCAGACGGCAGTCGTTTAATAATTACCAGACCCACCAAATCCTAAAACCTGGTCTTAGCATACCTTTAGTCCCAAAGCAACAGCTTTAGACGAAACATATAAGATTAGAGAGAGATTCATAATGCCCACATCATAAATTAGTCATGATCTTTTAACCGCGACAACCCTTTTTTATAAGACCTATTTAGTACCACTTAGTTTTGCAAATAAAACGTTAACTTTCACTGTGGCAAAAGTACCACGAAATAGAAGAGTTAAAAGTTTTATAAATGCATAATTGCAATTATTCTACAGATGGTTATTGCCAATGAGAAGTTTATGAAGCCTATTTGTACACTGAACTGCACAAGACGAAAATCATGTCCAAACAATTTGCGCGCTGCAATTACGGAATTGTGAACAAGCCCACAGCTATTTGTGACATTACAGCCAGTCAGTTAGCCTGCCTTATAAGGAGAACTGTCTTTCCTTGAGCAGCACAATGGTACGCAGGGAGGAAACGTCTGGATTGTTGTGGGTTTTGATTCATACGGCTGGTAAGGGCATTACTCATTTGTAAACCATGCCTAACGTTGAACTATACTACACGCAAAGACTCGCGTCAAACGATTGAGTATATTTTCATTTCTAGAACTTTTTTTTAAAGCTATAGGCCTACGCTTGACTACAATCTGACCTGATGGTAAGTGACGATAAGGTCTAGGATGTAACGCGTTCGCCTAGAAGATGCCTGTTGTGATCTTGCCTTAAAGATGTCCAGATTGTAGTGGTCCGGAAAAACAGACTTTGGCAAGGAGTTTCCTTAGCTGTCCGCACTATGAATGTAGAAAAGGATCGCTTCGTGCGGATAAAGGGTAAGCCAAACGTATGGATGAAACCCTCGCCGCGGCTTGTTGTGATGATGATGGAATGGGCTAGGGGAGATCAAATTATGCCGAACTTGGGGGAGTATGCAGAGACACTCCCCGAAATGAATCCGATAGAAGACTGAGAAGGCTTTCCACACGTCTGCAGTGGTCAAGGCTCTGTCCTGTAAGCTAGCCTCTGACAGTACGTTACTGTCGTGTGTTACCTCAATACTACCATTTTTATTCTACATATTTTACTAAATTTAATCTTTCCGACGGATTGCCATACAATTTCTAGATCTTTCTTGCTCAACTTCTTGATCACTTACAGTTGTCATTGGCACTACAACATTCTCATTGGCACATATCATGCCCGTTTGTCTTCTTTTAAAAAAGATTAGAATAGCCAACTATTCTAATGTTTACCTGATGATAAGTGATGATGTGGCCGAGGAAATAAACCAGTATGTTTGTTTGTTACCTTTACGTTGGCTCTCTTTAGGGCAAATCATAGCCATATTTCACTTCGAGGAGCATGTTTGTGAGCAAAACACAGTTCTGTTTATGTTGTTATATCCATCTCATTTGTCTCGTTGATTAGCTCCTACAGTTAACAATCAAAATATTTATCACCTGCATTACAACTGACCTGACAGCTGCGGCTAAAATGACCTATCTACCGAACGATCTTGCAGCCCGTGTGTCATTCCGCATTGTCTAGCTAGAAACAAGGCCGAAAAACGGTAAAATAAAAAATCTGCCAACTGACATCGATTCTATCGCGGCTAAAAAACGAACAATACGGAGCGCCAAGCGTCCCGCAACCCTCGGACGACCGCTTCCACAACTTATTGTGACAAAGTTCCGTATCACAAAACGTTAACCATTTTCAACTTTATTCGTAATAAAATAAAGTTCAAAAATATAATAGTGAATATTTTGAATCTCTATCAAACTAATCTTGTCAAACTCAAGCCAGCTTGGAATCCGTCGTGAAGCACTGCGACGTTGCCGCTCCGGGCAAGCAACGTTGCTCTCCTATGTATATGTGTGTACTTCTGGCACAACTGGCGCCGAATATTTATTGTATACTAACAGAATACTGACGAGCGCTTAGGGCGATAGGGTTCTATTCTTTGCGCGGCCGGATCAAGTATGTGCTTTGAGTGGGTATGTTAGAGTTGGTTTTTGTTTGTTTTTGACATGAGTTAAGTCTTTGTTGGTGTGTTGAATGTTTCTATGTGACCGTCCAGGTGGCTATGTATAGGTTGGTCGCTCAATACACGCTCTGAATAACGCGGCGGCCTTAAGTTGGACATAATGGTTGTAATTAATTCGTCGTGAAGGTTTTATGGAGGCAACATATTATGAACAAGGAATTGAATTCATGAATAACTAATTTACCTATCAGTTAACATGTTTCTGTTACAGGTAAGTTATACATTTTTATTAAGATCCTTTGTACGAATAATTTCATTGATACAGATTTGGACATTAAGATGTAGTTTCTTTTTCATATAATATTTGCTAAAGGGCTAATAAAAAAACCTTTTTTATCTGCCTTTAAAGTTCTGTTTTATAAGATGTACCCAAACTCTCTTGATGTTCAATAAAATCTGAAAATACCTACCTACCACCTTGTTTGACACTTTTATTGTAACAATTTTTTTTCAAGCTTCATTTTTCATATAATTTTCCTCTTTGCTTAATCCATTTTATATGATGAACGCTTGAATCACGATGATCTACAGCTTGGCAATTCCGGAATGCCTTCTAGATATCAAATTGTCCAAATCTGATATTTGCCGCTGTCTGTTCCATAGACAGGAGAACCGTACTAAGTGTATGGTAGTTAGGTACACGTTCAGAATGATCATCTCAAAAATCGTGGGATACCCACTAATATGAAACACTAAACAAAACATGAAGGTTTCCACACGATGTTTTGCCTCACCCCAGAGTCAGCGGAACCAATACGCACATAGATTTGAAAAATGCTTAAATTCGAAACCCATGAACTTCCTTTTTGAGGGCTATTGTTCTTATCTACTGAGCGACCACCGCTTCTCATTTTCTAATATAATTACAAAATACTTCAGAGCTACGTTAAAAGAACTAATTTCAACAATACAATAGATTTTCCCGATAAGGGATCGCTTTCAATCCATCACAAAATATTTTCGCTTATTAAAAGTATCAAGAGAAATAATACTAGACTTAAGTTTTATTTGAATCTTGAGAGTCAACATTTCAAAGAATTTTGAAAACAAAGAATCGATACTAACTGAATATTGTCTTTTATTTTATCATTGATCTGAGAAACATTGAAGCGACTGATTGTTTATTAACCCGAAACTTCATGAATGCCAGCAAAAAGCTGAAATCGAATACCTATGTCACGTAAATATAAAGCGTAAGTTTCTTCGACTTAACATGAATGGCGTAAACTTGAGGGCAGGCGATGCGTTGGAAGGATGAAAAGTGATTGATGGCTGCGAAACATTACGGGTGTATTGGCTGTTCCGTCTCGCTTTTAGAATGGATGGACTCGTATGGATTTTGGGAAGTTGGGACCTTCAGAACTGAAGAGGTACCCAAAGAAGAAGAAGAAGATGATGATTGTCCTTTGTATTACGTAACCTTCGCAGATTACTATTATTAAGATTTATGTAATAGATTAAAAGAAGTGACAATCACATAGCTCGATAAGAGCTAATATGATAGCTTAGTGGATAAAAACGCGCCTTCCATTCGCTGGTTTGTGGTTCGAATCGAGTATGCATCTTTGGGTTTTCCAAATCTATGTGCGTATTTCTACTATCTGACATATTTGGGGAAAATGAGGGAAAATATCATGAGCAAACCTGCACGTTTTGGAGAGTTTCTAAACGTGTAGGTAATGTAGCGTTTGGTATTAGATGCCAGAAGTAACCGAAATGTCAGACAGCGACGCCCTATCAACCGGTGATGGGACGTGTATAGCTGCCGAATGCGTTTATTGAACTGATTTTAAATATTTGATTTTACATAGAGTTGCAAAAGTAGGTCGGCCGTACATCGGAATCATCATTATCATCGGGTGCTGGAGGAGGATGTTCGGAATCCATACGAACTGAGCTCAAGATTCCAGTGAGACTCAGCACCACGTGCATACGGAGGAGCTTTGAAGATAGTCCGGAAGAAAATTACTCATAAAGACCACGACCCTCAGCACTGAAGACAGACGACGCAAGGAGGAGGACAATAACATGTCCGAGTTGACTCATACATGTAACTATGTTCAATTCAACCATGGTCTGGTTCCATTGTTAAAGAGTCGCGAAGGTCAGACGGCAGTCGCTTCATTGTAATTACGAGACTCCCCAAATCCTTGGTCTAAATGTACTCCCTAGGCTCTAGAGCAACAGCCTTTGGGCGCAACCGGGAATAACACGCTAAGTTGAGATGTAGTGACAAACACATTGTTCATTTTTCTTTTCTCGGTTTTGATATCAACGTGATTCAGCGTCGATCAACAACATTTAGGTATGTTTTGTATTGGTTTTATGTTTGATAATCGTCAATAAATTTATTTTACTCGCACAGACAACATTTCGTAGAATTTCAAATAGTCGATTGTGATTGTTTAGCAACAATAATACCTACCACAAATTTAAAATAATTGAAACTTTTTTACTCTTGTGTTTAAACACAAGTAAAAAAGGGTGTACACAGACACATGTGTAAGGAAAAAAGATTCGAAGCAGCAGAATATTAAACTGGATATATTAGATAATATCCAAGAAAAATTTCACATAAAAACGAACGTTACTTTTAGTAAATAAGCCATTATTAAATCATAACCTGAAATGGCATCTGGCGGAATGATATGAAAGACTTTTTGAAATTGAATAGTCTATCGCCTAATTTAATGTTCTGACAAAGACTGTAGAAAATTAACAGTAATTAAAAAATTATAATGTACAAAAAACGCCAATTCTGGTATCTTTAAAAAAGCAAAAGTCCCCACATTTAACGATTTCCTTTAAAACGCGAAAATAGCACCATTAAGTTTATTGCCGTATATCGGCCTTCATTATATTTTTACAGCTCTGTCATGACTTCTCACTCGGTGAGTAATAAAACAAAACCATATTAGCTGGCTATTGTTTCAATTCCAACGTTAACGTCAAAACATCGTTTCATTCCTATTGTACTTTACTAGTATCTACCGGTAAAATCCGGCATAGACTGACTAATACTGTCCTTGTTTTGTCTATTTTCTTCCAGCTTATTATTTATATGCATTTTATTATCATTATAATGAAATTGTCCATCGTGTCTAACAAGTCGTCTAGAATCGGGTTTTCTGCTTTCATATCACTTTATTATTCTCAAACCTACCTAACCAATCTAGTATCTACCTAATGCATAACTAATGTCCCTTTCTATCTATTTCATTCCTTCTCTTTGTTTACAAACACTTGGGAATTAAGATCATTACAAAATTGTTTACTTCCATAATTGTCACTAATTTTTCATGAACTCAATAACAGACGTTTCCAATTTTCTATCATTATCGTTCAATTACTAATTCGATACGTACTTTGAATATTTTCGTCCACATGAATACTGCTAAATTAAGGACATAGCGTATTTTTGAATAAGGACGCTTACCTTTTGATCCACATTTCTACGAAGAGAAATATATGTGCTGTAATTTATTTAATGTAACATATAATTTGATTTATAAGGAAGACCATCAAATAAGACTTTGAGGCCAGGCGAGGTTCCAAGAACTTTCTCCAACTTAAAAACCTCTTTCATGAACAAAGATTTTTTCCAACACAGTCACATAATGTCAAACAGATTGATCTTCTACTCACCGTGTGTGCTGATTTTCCCCGATGTTAGAATTTTAAAGCTCTTTAGTGTTTATCAATATTAAAGTGACTACCTCGTTGGAGCAGTGGGTAGGGCGTCGTGCTTTAAAGCGACGGCTGCGCTTGAGGTCCTGGGATGGATCCCCGGGTCGGGCCAAAATTTGTACCTGAGTTTTTCTATTAAGGAATTCTCAGTATCAGCCCGGAGTCTGTAAGTTGGCGGTCTTGTACCCCCGTGCCTCAGAAAGCACGTTAAGCCGTTAGTCCTGCGCCCGATCCCTCTCCGGTCGTGTCACACTAGTGTCCCATTGGATTATGAGGGCAAGGGAATAGAGAGTGCACTAGTGTTTGCGCACACACTTGATCACTATAATATATCCTGCGAAATTAGCTGATGACTACGTTAATTGCGCGCCTTAGCCGAAATCGGTTTGAAGATATTATTAAAGCAATAGAACTGCTGGTTTGAAATGCACAGAATTATCTTTTTTACAGAGAATCAGATGATTTAGACTTGTAATGTGTTAACCAGACAAACACATCCGTGATCATAGTTTTATCTTTTGCGAAATAAGGGCCATTGGATGTGATAATAATGTTAAAAAGGTTCTATCTCTACTGTTGCATCAACATGATCATCCTAGCATGTCTTTCTCAGTTGTATCCAAAGTTGCCGCTTTGAACCCTGAGGTTCGTACGTAATGAGGTGGCTGCGGTTTGATCTTCTCAATAGACAGGAGAACCAAACCGATTGGACCATGGTTTCAGTTTCAGAATAACTTTCGAACGTGCAAGATCTGCGCTATAGAATTTAAGCCGTACATTAACGTAGAAAAATAGCCAGACGACCAGTCTATATCGTACGAAAAATGATAAGTCTCATGACTTCTATTTATAGGGACCGAACATTAATCTTACAAGACGGATTAATCTGGTAAGCGCTCTGCAACTCTGGTTGATTTATAAATTGCGATCTAAAGTTACCGTTAAAGTTCATGTCATCATCCCATCCCAACACGCAATGATAAAAGGGGCTGGCACGAATTTTGTTCCGGGTCTATCCTTAGTTCGCGATTTGTAATAGGTAAGGACGAATGAGTTTAACGTGCACGTGCATAACACAAAATTTTGTCCACCACATGTACCTAATCATAAATAAGCGTTTGCTTAATGAAATTCGAGGATGAATAACACGTAGTTAACGTTATCACAACGAAGTGGGTTACTAGTTTTTCCAAATAGGTGTATTTAGATATTTAGTCCAAAATTACATTACCTGAACTACGCAGGTGATAAAGATGTTTAATTTTCTTTAAGGAATTACTGAGAAAATAGCAAGAAAACTGAACTGTAATTAGTATTTATCCTTGGAACTTATCCTTGGAAGTTTAAGCAACGTATAAACCAAAATAAAGTTACTCCAGAATAAAGCACTGATTTAAACGAAATAAAATAATAGAAATTACATATCAAACAAAAGACAGAAGACTAAAATTAAGTAAGAAATATTGAAATCAACTTATCACATAAATACTGGCAGGCACAAAATCTAAACTCAACAAAACATACACTAATGAAAAACAAGAAAATCCATTCCATTTTCAAAATCCTCGTATACACAAATGACGTAATTAGGTACCGTGGAAAACAGGCGATGTGCGGAGGAGCGGCAACGTCGCACGACTCCAGTCTAATGCCGCCGCCCATCGCGCCAGTAGAAA
The DNA here is from genome assembly GCA_019059595.1 of Marasmia exigua. NCBI lineage: Eukaryota > Metazoa > Arthropoda > Insecta > Lepidoptera > Crambidae > Marasmia > Marasmia exigua. Next base: position 219,039 of record CM032470.1, read on the forward strand.
GCGGCGCGTTTCTAATCTGTACCGCAGTCATTGACTCCGGGCGCGCGTTATTTTGAATCATTGAGTGACGGCGCGATGTAACTGTTATTTCTCAATTATTGTGAAGTGGCCGCGGTTGGGTAACTTTGTAGACAATCTTGGCTGTTGCACGATCACTGTTCCGGTAGTATGCTAGCATTCAACCTCCTTTTCCAATATCATCTAACATTTGTGGTTGCTTTACTAAATACTAGACTTTCTCAAAATCATTTTCAAATCGTAACAGGTAGTTGAGGTCACAATATATATTTATATCATCATATTTTCTAATTAACTAGTAGTTAAGACTGTTATCTCAGCTCAGGCAGAAATGTGAATAGAAGTTCCGCGTGTTTAATAGGTAATTTGGGACTCCACCCAACTTAGAGTGGTTTTCGACGCCAGTGCAAAAACCTCATATTCTGGTATAGCTATAAATAAATTAGTTAAGGGCTAAGAAATTGTGTTAAGTGAAAAATCACACGAACCGAATCTATCTGTGGCCTCAAATAAGTATGTACGACATGAAAACTTAAAAGAGACGACTACATCTTACTCAAGGACTGGCAACGCCCTATAATAGCTGTGAAAACGAGATTAAGCCATGAATTACTTAAACCATTATTTAAGTATTTATTGGCCACGTTTATCTTTTTATCTTATATCACCACCAGCCCATGAAATGTCCTCAATGTTAATAATGGTTTCGTGCGCTTTCCTGCGATGTCTCCTTCATTTCGCACGGTCTTTAGCGTCCAAGGTGGAGGCATGTTTTTGTCATTAAAACATCAAGCTATTTTTGTTCTCAATGTTGATATTTAGGCCTGCTTCTTACATTAAATCACCATTCAGCTGCGTACTCCTGTCAATTGAAAGACTATCACGCTATATGGGATGGTATATGTACTTTGGCCTTTCGTCGAGCCGAGTGGAGTTGGCGCGAGGATTATATTCCGTTGCACCATATTGATCTATCGTAATAACCTGCATTATAACGAGTTATAATGCCTATTCGAGAATAGGCATGTGAACTTTGCGTTTCCGATGCAGGACCGTATCAGAATTTAAAAACATAGAACGCTCCTTAGCACTAGCTCTTTTTGCCACATGGATGACATATCCCGCCACCAAACCATGGTTCTTCGTACCCTCTCGGCATACGGACCGAATGTTGGGAAACGCTCACCAGGTATTTGCTCTGGGCTCTTTCCCCGGTGCGTTTCTTCACTCCCTACAAAGTCTTTGTCCTGTGCCACATGGATGAGTCTGAAATGACAATCTTGTCATTCACACTCATTCATGTGGCACTGGACATAGACTGTAAAGTGTATCTATCTATCTAGATTATCATCATCATTTCAGCCAATAGACGTCCACAGCTGGACATAGGCCTCCCCCAATGTTCTCCACACAGATCGGTCCTGTGCCGCTCGCATCCAATGGATTCCCGCGATCTTACCAGATCGTTGGTCCACCTTGTGGGGGGCCTGCCACGGCTGCGACTTCCTGAACATGGCCTCCACTCGAGGACCTTTCCGCCCCAACGACCGTCTGTTCTCCTCGCTATGTGCCCTGCCCATTGCCACTTGTGACATGCAATACTTTGGGTTACGTCTGTGACCTTAGTTCTCCTGCGGATCTCATCATTTCTGATACGATAACACAAGGAGACTCCATAGCCCTCTCCATTGCTCTCTGGGTCTATCTAGATAGATACACTTTATTGCTCAAATTTTACAGATCTTAGTCTATGGTATTATTCTAGTACAAAGTAGGCGGTCTTATCGCTAATAGCGATACTCTCTTCCAGACAGCCTCGGTGTAGAGTAAAAGTATAGCGAATACGGTGATAATGTTTCCTACTTAGTCGCTTCTTCTGAGCTTGTGATCCATGAATCCTGAAGTGAGAGTTGCAGAACACCCCGTCATAAGATTAGATAACAAATAACAACTATTTAAAGGTGCTTTTAAGGTTCACTAAGTGCCACCACCACTTCATCATCAATATTATCAATAAGTGAAATTAATCTAATATAGGTAAGGATTTAATGACACAATATCTTTGTAGTGTAATCGATAAAAGTATTAGCGGGCAGAAGATAGTTAATAACTTACCGTCTGCATGCGCAAGAACCAACTTTAAGTCAAATGAAATATAAACTATCGAGAAGTGAAGGATGAAACAAGGCAGAAATAAGTTTCAACGTTCACGTCTGTGGGGGGAACGTACCTACGCGTTACCTGCACCTACCTATAAGTACGTATTTTATTATTTGATAGAAATGGGGTGAGCCCTGCGTCTCATAGCCACTGTGACCAGTAGATGATCTATTGTGGCAGCCCCGTAACCTATTACAGCACCTCATGTAGCTCCAGTTCCAGGATAAACCCGATAATGGAGCTGATGGGGGAGCTCTTGATCTCGTCAGCTGAGATCATGTGTGCTCCCAGGTGCCGGCTTCTGCAGCGGTGCAGCGCTATGCACTCGCCGAGGACGTGGTTAATCGTTTCCTCGTCCTCGCGACAGAACCTGCAGATTTTTGGTATCTGAAATTTGGTATATGATGAGGCTATAAGTACGTAAGTGGATATTATGATTTTCTTTGCCGTTTTAGAGATAAAACATAAAATAAATTAAACATTTTGATGTTTATTTTTAAATCTGCAGAAAACCTCGTTATATGTGATATTTCAAAAAGTCACAAACAATAAGTACGACACGAACCTCAGAGTAAATAACAGGTTTCCTCACCGTTTAAGAGATAATCGGATTTTTCATATTAGCTTCATATAAATATTTTTGTGAAAAATATATAACTTCGTCAATTTAATTGAAAATTATCTCTGATTCCTTTTTGTACATTGGAATAGCTTTCGGAAGCGATATCCAGTAGAAAATCTAGCACTTTGCAACTTAATTTAAATGTCTATGAAAGCCGTTTTTCAGCCCACCGTGGGTCACGCCGAATTTTACTTTATGAAGCCTCGAGTAGTAATTGTCAGGACTCAGTGAGCTCGGAGGGATTTCAGACCCGAGCTTAGTTGAGACGTGAGCTCTTTGAGCAATACGCCTTGAAGCTTCAAAAGAGTTCAAATCTATAAGAAAGTTTTTTTATTCTAGAGACGACTATCGAGCAAGCCGGTCTACATTACGGTAAGTAATCAACGCCGCCCATGAACGAATCATAGAGATGGCTAATGCATTGCCGGTCTTTCAAAAAGGAGTACGCTCTTCTCTTGAAGGTCCCTAAGGCGTAGGCCACCGGGAAATACTCCTGCAGCCAAACCGTCCCACAGAACTGAACTTCTATTAAAAGATCCTGTTAAAAGAGCTCATATTTAAAATTAACAGCAGTCAATTTAAGCTCATGGCTCTTATTTTACTAGACTACTTGAACTATCTCCGTAAGTTAGATTTGGACGTAGTCTATCTACTTTGGTATTTAGATTATTAATCTGCTTAATGTAATCGCAATTATTTTGTAGTATTTTGATAAGGTCAAAGTAATCTTCATACAATGTGTAGCTCCATCACAAATAAAGCGAATATTATTACTAGTACGCCCTAATTACAGAGCTCTGAAAAAATCTCGAGGCCGATCGAGCTCTTAAAAGGCTCAGAGGCCTTATCTCGTGCAAGCGACTAAGTCAGTAGAGCTCTGTAAATTACCTAAACGAGGTTACTTAAACCCTGTAATCGATATTGAGTTTTAGCGAAAAGATTCTGAGGCCTCGAGCCTTGTACGGACAGCCACACGCGCATTCTATTTCTTCGCCAAATCAACTATGATTTAATATAAATTAAAGGCACACTAACTTTTACGACTAAACCCCTGATACGTCGACTGTTAGATAATTAACCGTACTGTGGTGTACCTACCTGCGATTTGTGGAAACCTCTCTTAGGACCTACCAGAAAATCATTCCGTAACGAAGAAGAATATCCCTGTCGCATCTAAACAAAAAAGGGTAAACAACGGGTTTGAAAAGGACGTGGATAAATATTCGTTCCTGGATTTTGTTTAGCTGTAGGCCCTCTGACCCTAAAGATGACCAACCGGCGCCGGTGACCGCTATAGTATCATTGCTCAGAGCGTGCAATGAATCCCGTTTTATCATCCGTTATCTTGTGCGCGCGCGCAAAATCGGCAGCAAGTCAGCCGGCAGCTGCGCGCGCAGGAAGCCGATAAGCGCGATAACAGCTATCAACAGCGATACCGCGCCACCTGTGACCGCGCATTGTATTGTATCACGCTGGGACGCGCATTCTATAATGAGTAGGACTGCAAAGGATTGGGAAGATACGAAAGATAGAATTAAGGCAGCACCGGATTAAGCCAGCGCGGGGCCAGTCGCAGAATCTGTCATAGGTCCTTGGTTTGCCAAAATCCAGAGGAAAGGGGAGTTAGAATTAGACAACTGAAAACAGGCTCGATGCCCAACTACATGCACACATACTCACAGCTCTATGAGACATTTGTTTAACGTTATACGATACAGGAAGACTGAGACAAAACTATTTGTTTTGACATAAGCGTGAGTGAGTCAAGCGTGCTACGCGCAGCTACGCGTCATAGTTCAATCCTGTCAAAAGGACTTAACTTGTCACACATTAAATATCGTATATTTCAATCTCGCTCTGCAAAATGGTGACCAAAACATTAACCAATTTTTAAATGTCATGAGAAATTATAACTTTTCTCCTACTTGTCATTGAAATGTGATTCCATGAGATGATTAATTTGTACAGCGCGTAAAAGCTCACGAAGGCATTTTACCTTTATCCCACTTAAAACATTTAAAGAATACATTTCCGTGACACAACCGCTTATCAGACTTGCCAATTTGCGACTGCGTGAGATTAGGCGTCGGGGACCTAATTTAAGCGGTCCACACGGTATAGTAGACGAGTCAGATATCTTCCGCTATTTTGATTTAATCTATGGTTGGCAGTGCGCTTATGAATCCACTGGTGTCCATGGGCATCGACAATGGATTCTGTTTGTTTGCTACCTATAACAACGCGCGGGGCCCGTAGCATTTGCTACTCTTGCTATATGGCTAGTCGAGCACCGCATCGAGAGGCTTTATAACAAAAAAATATCTCTGAAGGTCTCGCGTATTCTCCAAAAACTATGAGTGCAAAGGATTGGAAAGGTACGACAAATCCCATAGAATTGAGGTGCTCCATGAAAAACGCTGTTGGACTCACGCATTCTCTAATGAGAAGTTACGAAATATCCAATAGGGTCCAGGTGGTCCATAAAACTGTCCTCTCACAGATAAGATAAGATCACAATCAAGATTTGCCAAGTGATAGGTTCCTATACTAATGAGGAATGGAGACTACTCCACCGACAAGACCACCGCTCTTAAATTAGAGAGAGAGAGGTTCCTAAACTTTCTAGGTAGGTAGGTAGGTATCACCGATTTGCCAGATATCTCCTCGTGAAATACATAGAAGAAGAATCTTCTGTATTTCGGGAAGAGCAAACCACTAAGCTGGGTTTATTCACACTTGTGTGCGGTTCGGGCTTCGCCTTTGCCCAGGCGGCTTCTCATGCCTGTATTGGCATGGTGCTCTTTCCTCCTGGATGGGAGGCAAACTAATATAGACTATGTACACATTCCGCGCATTCAGTGATCTGGCAGTGTTTCCGAGTGACAGCGGTGTGCGGATGTGCATTCGCTTAAAAAAATCAACTTTTATATAGCTTAAAAATTTCTACTTTTATATCAAGTCGGTCACGTGACTTGGTACATTTTGTATGAGGAGCCTAAAAATTCTTAAAATTTTCTGTGAATTTCCAAAAGTTGTAGATCAAATGTTGTTTAAAATGGTTCATAGAAGACGTGGTTAAAGTAATGTTAATGTATACCGATACACCGTGTATTATGTACACAGATACATTACACACAGATACACAGATACATATGTATAAAGGTACACAGATTATACACAGATACATATGTATAAAGGTACACAGATACATAGTGCTGTTTTACGTTCTCTAGGGCTTCTCATTAACCAATGAAAACAAACATTTGTCCTAAAGAAATTTGGGTCCAATCTCAATAAAACCTATGCCCATACAAAATCAGAAGATGATTTGTTGGGGTAGGGTACAAAATGGCAGGAGGGGAAAGGTCACCTATTTAAAACCGAGGTATTGGGCAAGTTGCTTGCTCTACCACAGAATGAAACTCCTTACCATCCGAAACTGAGTCTTTTCACTAGAGTGAATATTGTTAATGAGGGTTTCATTGACAAAGTCCACTGTATGACGCTTTGATGACGTTACGTTCAATCTTTCCTAAGAATTCTTCAAAATGATTTTCTTCCAGTTGGTCACGAGAAGCGCAGTAAATAAAGCATATTGTAACAGCTACTGTACGTAGATTTACAACATCTTTGACGTCACTCAAAAACAATGCACATCAATAAACTACCGACCTTGCGCACTTGTTTAGTCACTATACAGTTATGAGCATGTCAGCAGTTTAGCTCTATAGTTTAATACTTAAGGTTGAAAATTGAATGCATGTTTGTTGGGGTAATTGTATGTCGTATTTCCTTTTTATTTTCTGACTGTATCGTCTACGCGGTGGCGGCCGGTAGCCGCCATTGTGGGCCTATTGTTTCCACGACGTTTTGTTCTTTATTTGAAAACACCACCAGACTTTTTTCCTTTTCTTTTCTAATGGCCGGTATAGTCTTCGGGTTTTGAAAAAAAGTTGCGCTATTCTAGTGCAGATAGGTTTTATTGTTCTTTTGTGCTATTGTTTTAATTTTTTAAATCATCAGTTATATTTTATATAAAGGTCATACTGGAATTTTAGGGAAGATTCACATAAAATGGCACGCGTCGGAGAGCACTTTCAAAGCTGTAAGAAATAGTTTTTTAATTTTATACAGTTCCTAAACTCATCATAATTGTGCTTCAGTGCGGAACAGTTGGATCATGAATGTAGGTAATTACGACTACAGGACCCGTTAATCAATAAGTGACGATTTCGCAAGATGGCTGGCTGGAGCTGGATGCAAGCAGCCGAAGATGGATTGACCGTAACCGGCTGATTATGATAAACTACTATTTTCTTTACGGCCTCGAAAATGCGCCCTGAGGCGCATCGTTTGATGTAAATCTACAAGACCAACAAAATACACTACTATAATAATAACTTGCCTTATAAATTCACTTCATTTCTTAATGCATGTTGTAAAAACACCAAAACCTCTAAATGTTAATATAAAATCTTTGATTGAAGTGCATCAGTCAACAGACGAGTGCAGAGTCTACCGACAGAATCCTAATTTTACGGTAGCACTGTACTGGCAGCTTGACGGAACTTTAAAAAGCCGAATTCCTCAGCCTAGGAATTCGATTTTCAAACTCTTGACAGGACAAAAAACGAAACAAAAAGCCGGCTCGTCGCCTCGGAAGTGTCAAGTCATTCCAACACCGGTAGCGGCGCCGGCGCAGGAGGTCGCGCCTGCGCAGCTGAGTGGTGTACCGACTGATGTCATGTCAGCTACTTGTCGTGTTATTGAATATGAATATGCCTGCAAGGTTGGTAAACCAATGGTATGAGATTGTTTTTTATTGTTAAAAAGGGTATATTCATTAGACGTACCTATCATCATCATCATCACCCCATATAAGTCCCCACTGCTGGGGCACGGGCCTCCCTCAATCACATGAGGGGTAATTGCCATACTCACCACGCTTGGCAGACGGGTTGGCGAGGGTTTTGATATAAATGCAGAGTTTTCCTTCTCTGGGTGCTGATGATCACGCCAGCAGCTTTACCTTAGTTGCCTTTTACGACACCTCGGTAAGAGTGAGGGTGGCCTATTCTACTCTGCCGGGGACCACACGGCGTACGCGACGTACCTATACATATTCTACATTAAAATTATAGACTTGTTTATAATAGAGACAGCTATTCAGTAATAAACATGATAGCTAATTTTAGCGACATCTACAAACGAGTTTGCTAGCGTTCTTAGAAACTTTCCAAGAATAATTTTATGAGCTTTATAAGTACAGCTGTGCCTATTCAATGAAAAGTAAAACAACTATTTGAGTTAGTCATTGACGAAAGGGAAAAATAAAAGATTTTTATGAGACCAACGGCATAGCCTTTTTGTAGCTGCATCTCACACCACTAATTATGGACAAAATGCTGTGCTAACTCGTATTCTTAATTCATAGTATAACAAAATGCTCACAGGGGTGGACCCGTTTATTTATTATAACAAGAATACTACGCTAAAGGTATATAACTATATACATAAGCAAGTCGGCAGATAACCTGCTTCTCTTAATTTTTAGTATCATCATCATCAGCCCATTTAAGTCCCCACTGCTGGGGCACGGGCCTCCCTCAATCACATGAGGGGTAATTGCCATACACACCACGCTTGGCAGACGGGTTGGCGAGGGTTTTGATATGAATGCAGAGTTTTCCTTCTCTGGGTGCTGATGATTAAGCCAGCAGCTTTACCTTAGTCGCCTTTTACGACACCTCGGTAAGAGTGAGGGTGGCCTATTCTACTCTGCCGGGGACCACACGGCTATTTTTAGTATACTTAATATCTTTTTTATATTATATTATTATTAAGTAATTTTATTTTATTTTATTTATCAAGGAAAAAAATACAGCTATTAAATAGTACTCTGTTCTAAAATTACTTAAATGATACATCAGCAATTTAAATTTTCCACTACAAATTAATACGTTTAGTATTGTGAGACAAAATACAATTTTTTATTTTTTATTATTAGCCTGCGTCGTCCCACTGCTGCTCAAAGGCCTCCCCTAAAAGCCGCCATTGGATTTTGACCACTTCTCGGGCAATTGGCAAACCATCACCACAAATAGAAAATACAATAATAATGCGAAAAAGGATGATTATTTTTGTTTTGTTTCTTGACCTCAGACTATGGAGTAGTTTCAGAGATGTTTGGCAACTGGAATGGGCCAGAGTGTACAGCAATGCTCTCGAAGTTTCTCGCGAGACCCCTTGACTCGGGCGCAAAATACCGCCACAGGAGCGAGAGTAGGCGAAAAAATTCCGAGACATCACGAGGCGGGACGAGTACACTCTCGTAAATGAGCTCGTCATACGGATTCTGAGACATCACGAGGCGGGACGAGTACACTCTCGTAAATGAGCTCGTCATACGATCTCGCGAGAATCTTGAGCCGGCATTATACTATATTTTGCCGAGTCCTCTTAAATGCGAACCCGCATTTGTAGATGAATTGTGTAGTAACCTGGACACTGTTCAAAGACCTTCCCGGACGGTCCCCGGACGCCATTCAACCTAGGACAAATCCGAGGAAATACAGACGGATGGCAACGCTACCCTGAATGAAAAGTATATTAGAACCGGTTTTGATATACCTACAACAAAACTTAAAAACCAGAGCGGCATCCTAGGTCTACGATGAAAACTGTTCTATAAGTGACAGGACCAGGGGGTCTAATTTCAAGTTACCACGTACGATCGTTCGATCGAGCCGACAGTCAATCAATTGTAGTTTAGTTTGGCAATTTGAAATACCATCGTATGGGACACTTTCGTACGTATCCGACCATAGACTCTCGTGAATGAATGATATTCGCGATGATAGTGTCGCCGAAAGACCCACATCAAATAAAACCAATTGAATTGATTTTATTTATAATTAACAATAAAAATTTTAAAGAATAAAAGATATTTGACTTTTTAAATTAAAGGACTATTGTAAGCAAACCACCATAATTACCTATTTAACAACAGGTAAATGATGGTGATTATCTAGGTACTTAACGCGTTAAATTCCCGTTAACTCCTTCAAGTGGAGACGGGACACGTATTCATAATAAATTGCAAACTGGTATCGTATTATTTGTCCGTATCAGATGTCGGTTTGCCGTGTGGTCCCCGGCAGAGTAGAAAAGGCCACCCTCACTCTTACCGAGGTGTCGTAAAAGGCGACTAAGGTAAAGCTGCTGGCATGATCATCGACACCCAGAGAAGAAAAATTCTGCATTTATATCAAAACCCTTGCCAACCCGTCTGCCAAGCGTGGTGAGTATGGCAATTACCCCTCATGTAATTGAGGGAGGCCCGTGCCCCAGCAGTGGGGACTTAAATGGACTGATGATGATCGTATTATTTATTACACCTATCAAATAATCAGCTTATTCTAAAACGTCGTAAGTACCTACTAACAGAATTTTAATGTAGGTAGATAGGTTCAGTGCTCACGGCAATCTTTTCCGACTTTTCCGACTCACTAAGTTTGTACGCAAAGTTACAACTCTTTCACGGTTTACACACAATTATTCAGAAACCAATTGAGCCAAAGGAAAAAACCGGCCAAGTGCGAGTCGGACTCGCTACGGAACCCTTCACGGGTTCCGTAGCTGGATAGACGGACAGACATGACGAATCTATAAAGGTTCCATTTTTTGCCATTTGGCTACGGAACCCTAAAAAGTGGCAAAAGGAAAATAATGAAATTATCCTCTAAAATCTTTATTACGATTTCTCATACCTAATTTTGAGAGTGGGTGAAGAAGTCTTATGGCTGGTTTCTGAACTGAGAATTTGAAGTTAAGCACGATTTGAATACAAAGTTCTATGAATCTCCCAATTAACAAAGTTTGTGTTGTCTAAATGTGTATGTCAGTGTACGTTTTGTTTGTTTTAGGTGATGTTTAATAATAACCCAAACTCAATCATCTGAAGAGAACCAGCTCATTTCTCAACAAATTTTCTAAGGAACGTGTCTCTTTAATCACTTGACATTGGCAAAGTTGTCTCGTAAGAGCAACAGCAAGCCATAAAAAAAAAGAGTACAAAGTTTGACAGTTGAAGTAGGACTCGTCAAAATTCGTGCTCAAGTCGTGCTTAACTTCAAATTCTCAATTCAAAAACCGGCCCTTAATCATATTCAGGAAGCCCACATACAAATGGCGTTTTAATTATCAATTTTTTTACCGAAAACGCCAGTACAAATTTTGGCCCAACACGGAGGGCCTAAAACGAAGTGGAAGTTACGAATGAATCGGAATTCCTATTCCTGTTACACGTGCTGTGTGTATCCTTTGTATGTATGCGACAGGTTTATTCTCTTCAGCTACAGAACAACTTCGTTATAAGCCACCTGGATTTAAACCCGGGATTTAGCGCAGTCATAACATTGGAACCACTTATTGAAGTACATCATTTTGTATTATCATCAAAATCATTGTCACACATCACCATCTTAGCTTTTTGTCCCGGTTGCATCCAAAGCTGTCGCTATGGACCCCGGGGTTAGCTGGTTTTAGCTTAATTTGTATTACATACCTATATTTAATCTATACCCTCGGTTTGGCTGCAAGAATGTTTCCCGACGGCTTAGGGACCTTCAAGAGAAGAGCGTACTCTTTTTTAAATAGGCCGGCATCGCATTGGCCAACTCTCTGATTTTGCGGATGTTCTTGGGCGGGGTTGAATACTTTCCACCAGGTGACTCGCTTGCTCGTTTGTCGCCTCTGAAAAAACAAGAAGGTGAATCAGTAGACAAAAAAGTCAAGAAAGTAAATATAATCTATACCATTTAGGTATAAAGAGTATGAATCTGTAGACAAAACCGAAAAAGCGAAACAGTTGCGTGATTATTCTCACCCAGAGCCATCTATGAATACAGGTTCAGTTTGAAGATATTTACTCTCGTAAAGACATTAATTTGCCACATAGGTTGGAACTAGTCGCGTAAGAGCGTACTCTAACGTATTAGCGATCTCTCTGTTTTCGCGGATGTTTATGGGCGGCGTTGATTACTTTCCATCAGGTAACTCGCTTGCTCGTTTGTCGCTTCTAGCATAAAAAAACGAATATCTTAAACCACTAAAAGTAGACAATTTTCTAATTGTGGGACCTGTACTTCCACCCTACCTACACAAATGCTTGGTAAAAAAAACTAATTATTGAACAAAAATGGTCACCCTACTCGACACAATGGCCATCGTTACAGCTAACATGTTGTCGCAGCAATTAGCGCAAATTAAACAATTGTAATGCAATAACGTTACGAGGCAATTATGCGCCCGCGCACTGTGCGTCTTCCGGCTCGGAGCTCTTGTGAAATAACTGCTTGCATCAAACACTACAACTGCAGAACAAAGCGCATTACGTTTAAAATACCCTTTATTTTTAAGATTTGGTATATTTTACCCTTAAGTACACACTTGCACTTAACACTTTAAAATTTCATCTCGTGGTCTGGTTATCCCTCCTGAACACAAGATGAAATTTTAAGTGTGTTGTTTACTTAAGAATAAATTGCAAAAGATTGCTAAAAATGTATCAACTATATATATTACCCTTATTTTAATTTATATTTTACTTTATTATAATAATAATTCTCACAACATCTCATAGGTTGACCTGATTCCGTACTAAGTAGCTTAAGCACTTGTGTTACAGATATCAGACAACAGAGGAACACAAATATGTACTTAAAATACATATATGACACCCAGACACCGAACAAACACAAGTGTTCATCGCACGAATGTTTGTCCAGGGTGGGGATCGAATATGATACAATACAACATCGATTATGACTTTTTATTAAGAATCTACTTCCTCCCTACTTACCAATTATATCGTTTTCTTTAATAACATTGATAAAATTCATTATATGTCAATACAATACCTCACATTAATTGAAACAAATAAATCATAATTCAATTAAATTGAATAAATTACACTATTATTTTTAGGAAGTGGTATGGGGTGTATCACAATTTAAGTTATAAATAGGACGTAAAAAGATTGATACATATTTACACTATTCTACCCTGAATACCGTAAGTAGTCTTTATTAATGAATATCTCTTTAAGTAAAGTATACACAATCATACATTATAATAGAGCCCGATATAAGCGTTTTGCCGTGTGGCCCCGGTAGAGTAGAATAGGCCACCCTCACTCTTACCGAGGTGTCGTAAAAGGCGACTAAGGTAAAGCTGCTGGCATGATCATCAGCACCCAGAGAAGGAAAACTCTGCATTGATATCTAAACCCTCGCCAACCCGTCTGCCAAGCGCGGTGAGTATGGCAATACGGTATACGACTACTTTTTTTTTAATTTTGCAACCAAAAGACCTCTCAATGATAGAAACATCGTTGTAAGAATCACTTGATTCTCATTTAAATTACCTGAGATATCACAACTTTAAAATCACATTATTTTGGGCAAACCCAAAACGCTCCATACAAATGGCTACTTAGATGTGACGTCACACTTAAGTATTTTGTATGCATTTCATTTGAATTTTGTATGGTAGCTATTACAAATGTTTCGTTTATGTCAATGGTTCTATTATAATAATTGGTGCAAATTGTATGGGTTATTCAATGGTATAATTCTTTTTTAATAATTTCATACTTTTAAAATGGACTTGCCCATGAATCTTTGAATGACCATAAAACCGGCTAGACGTTATATTTTTAATAGAGAATTTTTGCCTTTGGCACATATTGACCTATATTTTGACAAAATATTTATATTTTGTAAAATCTTGAACTTAGTCGTATACCTTATTACACCTCATGTGATTGAGGGAGGCCCGTGCCCCAGCAGTGGGGACTTAAACGGGCTGACGATGATGACAAGCGTTTTATCATTAAAAATGTCGGTGAAGTCACTAAAACTGACATATATATTTTTGAATTATATAAATTCTGAAGGTAGATCAAATCATTCTGGTTTATGTTCTAACCTGTGAAGTAGACCTTTTCATATTTAAATAATATTTATGACATCATTTACAAATAGGAAAAAAAATCAAATTGCCTCTTATTATGAGAACCACCGGATGTTGCCTGGCTTGGATAAAAATAGGGGGCTGGAAAACCAGAATGGCGAGCCTAAGCTCGCCAACCTCGGTCATCATCGCTGGTCGCCAACCATCATGGCGAGAATAAAGCGCATCGACATAGCTGGCTCGGTCACCTCGAGAGAATGGGAGAAGATCGTGCATTAAAGAGAGCGTTCCTGGTGGCTTAATTTTAAGCCGTCCCTTAACGAACGAGAACATACCTGTCGCAACCAAACAAAGGAGACACACAGCGCGCGTGAAAGAGAGGGAAACTCCGATTTGGTCGTAACGTCTGCTTTAAATTAGGACCTCAGGGACGTCCTAAAGGACAACGGCCATTCGGCAGTGCATGATACCCCTGGAAAGATGAAGTCGATAAGGATTTGCGCGGACTCTTGGTGGATGACTGGCAGGAAGTGGCGCAAGACCGACCGAGGTGGAGGATCTTATTATCGGAGGCCAAGACTCACTATGGATCGCTACGCCCACCTAGTATGTTAGTTATGAGAAATCGTGCAAATCCACGTTGGCCCCTTCCCATGTCCACGCCACTTCTCGGGGCGCGGGTGCAGCAGCTGCTTCGGCGGAGTCACGAACAAAAAACAAATACTCCGCCTTAGACACCTGTTACCGATTTGCTCCGTTCGGCGTGGAAACCTTGGGACCGTGGGGGCCCGAGGCCCACAAGCTTATCCGCGAGTTGTCTGCCCGGCTACTCGACATTTCAGGTGACAGTAATGCTGGCAGCTACCTCGGCCAACGCATTGGGCTGGCCATTCAAAGAGGTAACGCTGCCAGCATTCTGTGCACGATGAGTAGCGGGGCAGATTTTTCATCTCATCCATCATCTCTTGTAAATAGTATTCCTCTATTTGTTTATTTTTAGCATTCTGTAAATAGGTACTTTTTTATGTTCCGTATGATACCATGTATCTGTTTTCGGCAACTAAGAAATGAATAAAGAGGTTATGAGAAATTGATAAGTAAGAAAAACAACTTTCTTACAAATTCTCTATAAAACATGGTAATGAAAAATGCCCAATAGCCCTTAGTTTTTGACTTTTCATTTACGACATTTTACACACACCACTTTTAGATACTCAACGTGCAATGCTATGATGTGGCAGCACGGAACTCATACACATAACATGAATATTTCCTATGTAATAGTAAACAGAGGGCCTAATTTAAAGCACACGTTACGACCGAATCGTAGTTATCCTCTCTTTCACACGCGCAGTGTTTCTCTTTTGTTTGGATGCGACAGGTATATTCTCGTTCGTTACGGGACGGCTTTAAATTAACCCACCTGTTCGTAATGTTGAATCGCGCAATAAGACTACAATTAAATTATAATAACCGCCTTTGTATTTTTAATTGTATTTAATTGTACAAGCTTAATTGAATTACGTAAATTACTATTGTAAGTTGCGTCCAGTTGCACTATTTTCATTAATCTCTGTTCCTGGTATTTAAATTATTAACAACCAAACCGGACCAAATTTTAACGTCCTTTTGATCTAGTGGTTTAAGTACCTGCTACTACTCCCCCGAGTAGTAGCAGGTACTTAAACCACTAGATCCTGGGTTCGATTCCCGGGTCGAGCGAAAAGTATGTTTCAAATTTTTTGAACATAGTTCGGGTTTTTGATCACCAATCCGCATTAGGCAAGCGTGGTGATAAAGCCCAATCCCATCTCAGCGATGACTTGATTTCTATGATGGAGGCCGTTGCCCTGCAGTGGGATAGTTTAAAGGCTGATACTTTACTTTACTTTAATATCTTTTTAATCTGTTTTTGAACTCGAAATGGCAACTTATGGCGTTATCCAAATTTCGAGTGCAAAATCAAATCAAAAGTACCCAATTATTAAATTTGGTTAGAGGCCGGAGTTCCAAAATTGCTTAAAATAAATCCGGTTCAGTAGCTAACAATTTAAATCGATTGTCGTCGCTAGTTAGGGGTACCCGTCGCCTTGGCACTTTATTCCGCGTGGCCCGGGCACACTTGCGACACCAATTGATTTTAATTGTTAGCTACCAAAACAGATCAAATTTTAATAATTTCGGGGCTTCAGTCTCTCGGCAAACGCTTATACTATTTATTTAATAACTATGCCCAAATGTTGGGTCTGCTTTTTTACTAAAAAAATTGATTCACGCCAGGTGTTTGCCGAGAGATTGAAGCCCCGAAGTTGTTTAAGATAGATCTGGTTTAGTAGCTAACAAATAAAATTGGGGTCCCTAGTACCCTTCACGTTAAGGGTATAGTTCATACACTAATGATATATAGGAGTGTAATATTTAAAAAAAATCTACTTCCCAGACAAAATTCATCAAATTGCTGATACTCATGTATAATCATACCTAATTTCTACTGTGGCAATATTAATATTAATAATAAATAACTTTTTTGAAATATCATAAGAACAAATTATTACTTATAATGTACTTATACTTATGTACATACTTATATAATGTACTAAACTCAAAATTGCTTACTAAGTATAAGTACATTAATAATAAAATCATCATCATCATCAGCCTATTTAAGTCCCCACTGCTGGGGCAATCACATGGGGCTCCCTCAATCACATTAGGGGTAATTGCCATACTCAGCACGCTTGGCAGGCGGGTTGGCGAGGGTTTTGATATAAATGCAGAGTTTTCCTTCTCTGGGTGCTGATGATCATGCCAGCAGATTTACCTTAGTCGCCTTTTACGACACCTCGGTAAGAGTGAGGGTGGCCTATTCTACTCTGCCGGGGACCACACGGCCAATAAATTATTATATTATTATTAATATACTTATACTTAGTGAACAATTTTGAGTTTTGATACCTGAACTAGGGACACCCTGTATCTCAGGCAAAAACAAAAAAGCTTAATTCACAAGTAATTCTTAAATAAACAAACATAATATTTCAATTACAAATGTTCTATCAATATTACAAGTCACCTAATCTTACGCAAAAGTGAAAACTAACTAAATATACCTACTTAGGTATGACATGACCCAGATAATAACATTTTGATGAGGCTAATGATTTCATAACATACATATCATCATCAGTCCCAAAACAAAAAAAAACGATTGTGTCATGGGACGATTATTATTTGTTGTAAAGTTTTATTAGAGGCGTGTTCGTAATTTTTCTATGGAGTGAAATTTTTTGTAAATTTATGTTTTCAGAACACATTCATCATCATCATCAGCAACCCACACTCGTCCACTGATGGACATAGGTCTCTCCTAATGCACGTCACTGCTCCCGATTTTCGGCCACTCTCATCCAGCCCACACCAGCGAGCCTTCGAATGTCATCATCCCATCTTGTCGCAGGGCGTCCTACACTACGCTTACCGAGTCGCGGTCTCCACTCAAGGACTTTACGGCTCCAACGGCTGTCAGTTCTGCGGCTAATATGACCAGTCCACTGCCACTTCAGTTTGCTAATTCGGTGGGCTATGTCGGTGACTCTGGTTCTCTGTCGGATTACATCATTTCTGATGCGGTCCTTCAGAGATACTCCGAGCATAGCCCTTTCCATAGCTCTTTGAGCGACTTTGAACCGGTGGACTAGTCCAGCCGTGAGTGTCCACGTCTCGGCACTGTAAGTCATGACTTCCGGTCATGACTTACAGTGCCGAGACGCGGACTCGTCGCACTGGTCGAAGACTTTCCACTTAAGACTAACCTTCAAATCAGCTCTGGCTATTTCGGGCCCTTAATTACACCCCGCCTGTCGTTTTACATGGCAACTAGGGTGGCGCTTACCATCAGGTGATCCGACCTCAAAAAAAACCAACGTCGTAGTCGTTGACCTGGTGACTTAATTTGAAGCCGTCCCGTAACGAACTTGAATATACCTGGCGCATGCAAACAAAGGAGACACACAACGCGTGTAAAAGAGAGGGAAACACCAATTCGGTCGTAACGTCTGCTTTAAATGAAACCCTCTGATTCCGTATTTTCTGACACGATATTATGCAACGAGGTTCAAAGACGAGTAACACTTCAATACATATTACACTCGGACACAGAACAAACACGAAGATTCGTTACACGAACATTTGTCCAGACTGGTGATCAAACATAGGCGCATGTCGTAGTATTTATACCATTCAAATAAATGAGTTATGGCCTCCAATACATGTGATCGCCACCGTCTTCTAATTAGAGCCTTGATCCAGTCCTTGACACCACCACCAGTAAAAAACCAAAATAAAAGCTTATAATAAATTTGGGATCAAGCTACCCGCCTTCTACAACAAGATTCCACAACGACCAGATTTTCGTCATTTTATAGTCTTCCACACATTAAGCAAAATATTCTAGGCGTAAATAGGTCTTCTTCATTAAGGTGACGGGTAGGGCACACTAGCGACGCCAACCGGTAAAAGCATATAATAAATTTGGGATTAAGCTACCCGCCTTCTACAACAAGAGTCCACAACGACCAGATTTTCGTCATATTATAGTCTTCCACACATTAAGCAAAATATTCTAGGCGTAAATAGGTCTTCTTCATTAAGGTGACGGGTAGGGCACACTAGCGATGCCAATCGATATAAAGTGTTAGCTACTAAACCGTATCTATTTCAAACAATTTCGGGGTTACAACCTCTCGGCAAACACTTATACTATTTATTAAACAACCATGCGCAAATGTTGGGTCCAACGCGTACGCGAAAAATTTATTGACGCTAAAAGTGGTCGCTTTTGGCGGTAATCAATTTTTCGCGGTCAAAAACAGACCCAACATTTGTGTATGGTTATTTAATAAATAGTAGTAAATAGATTATTTAATAAATAGATCCGGTTTAGTTGCTAAAAATTAAAATCGATTGGCGTCGCTAGTGTGCCCTACCCGTCACCCTAAACCAAAATTTAGGAACAACTGGCAAGCGGTAAAAGCCGTGTTTATCGTCTCTCATTGGGCGGATATAATTTCTACAACATCATCTTCATTTTAGATCAGACGTTAACTACTGGACATAGGCCTCCCGCAATGTTCTATTCTACAACAATCTTGAAGAAAATGTAAATAAATGCTTTGGTAAATAACAAAAGTAGGTACTATCTTAGCCACCTTTAGATCAAATTATCTTGAAAAGTGGTAAGTGGTAAGAACTCTATATTCACTGATAGTTCTTACATGAGTTGGAGACATGCACAGAGAAATTTCAGTTTTTATATAATGATGAATGTCTGGCCTTCGTCGGCCCTTAGGCTATTCAGGTACAGACATGTTAACCTCCGTATTTGGGCAGGTGGAGCGCTCGGGAGAGCCGCCGACAGAATTTATGTCCAAGCTTGGGTAATAGATTGGGGGTTTTATTGAGAGTGCTTGTACGGTTTTCATTTTGAATAAAATTGAAGTTAACGTGACATATTAGGGCTTATTTTCCATTTATTTATACCTCAAACTCCCTGGAGTGCATTCCGAGTAAGATATTTATAATTTTTGTTTTATGAAATGTTTTATTCATTATCACGCACGTACATACACAGACACACACACATACACACTCACACACTCACTGTCACACAAATACACACACACACACACACACACAAACACACACACACAAACACACACACACACACACACACACACACGCACGCACGCACGCACGCACGCACGCACGCACGCACGCACGCACGCACGCACGCACGCACGCACACACACACACACACACACACACACACACATACACATACACACACATATACATACACACTCGCACACATACACATCACACACACACACACACAATCATATATTCAAAAAAATTAAATGTTTTTATAAGTTAATAGAACGCTGACTACCTCTAGTCGGAGATGGGCGTTAATTATTACACCCTCTAAAAGTTCTGAATAAATTTTATTTTATTATTTTTATTTTATTTTAGAAAGCCAATAACTAGAGTACCTACTCTACTCACCTGTACCCACCTGGGTATACATGTAGGTAACTACAATAATATTCTAATTCGTTGTTTAAGGTGGTCACAATAATATTCTAATTCGTTGTTTAAGGTTAAAGCATTTTGTAGTACTTTAAGCAGTTTTATTTATTATACGCTAGCGCTACCTCGAATCCTCTTTGTTTACAAATCGTGAACTAAGGATAGTCCCGGAACAATATTCGTACCAGCTCCTCTTAACATTGCATATTGGAACGGGATAACATGAGCTTTAGTACGGTAATAACTTTATATCGCAATTTATAATAAGGGGAGGTATCTCAACAAATTTATAAATACAACAAAACTTCCCAATCTTCCAATCCCATCACAATGTACTTATACAAATCTCTTTTCCTTTTTAATTTCCAATACGTTTGGTTCAATATCAATTAAGAAAATTTAACAGATTGTGGTTGGTAACCTAGGCTGTCTGTTTATGTACAAAAAAACTTAATAAATAATAAATAAAATCGTTTATTTGCACAAAACATAGTATAAAAGATCACAAGAAACAACAATAGGTGCTCATGCTTCGCTAACAAAAATAGCATGCAAAACAGTAAGATGTCACATAGAAACAAATTATACGAAAATAACATTATAATATGGAATTAGAATTAAATATCTCATTAATAAATTATGAATTATGTCAGTTATATAAATTGGTTGTTAATAGACTCATTAATACTATAAAAGTTTTTAGCCATTCAGTTAATATTTCTTTAAATAGGAAAGTATTTAGCACTTTAAGATCATTAGGGATCTTATAATATATTTTGACGCACATCGCAAGACAACTTTTATTGTATTTACTAGTTTTGGGAACATTTCTTAAGACAAGTTTATGTATGTTTCTCCGCACTCTTGTACTTTGTGCTTTCGCAAATAGATCCCTATGTTGATGGACGAAGTTACATGCCTCATACCTTAATGCATTATATTTCCGTCCACCAAGGAAAACATCTCAAAAAATGTACACAATTTTTTTTAAAGGTTACTCGGCATCAGGCTAGCAACACTGTACAGTCGGACAATTCAGATAGACGAAATTGTTTATCGCAAGTTGACAGCCTTGACGACATTCTCCCGCGTCTCGCAACTCGCTCGCCGTAGGGCTGACCCCCAAGGAAATTATGTCCTGCAAGACTTTTATGAGAAAGCCTTCGAAGCTGTCGAGACCTGGCCGTATCACAGTCTCTCAGACAAGTGTTGCAGTCATTGTACGAAAACGCCGTATTGTCAGTCCGTCTTCAGAGACCTTACCATGAGTTTGAAATACTATCCTCGCTATCCAAAACTATTGCTCTGTCTCTTTCACATGCACTACAATGAAAGGGACAAAGCGATAGTTTTCGACAACGAGAACAGTTTTTAAAACTTATGGTAAGGGTACAGGACCAGAAGTCGAAATCCATACCGTTCCAGCGAGGTATGAGACAGGGCGACGTTATAACGCCAAAACTGTTGACCATTTTGTAGAAGCACGTGTTTAAACTTCTCTTCTGGGTTGGACTTGGCATCAATATAAATGGTGAATTCATGACGCACCTTCGATTTTCCGATGATATCATAGTCATGACTGAGACCTTGGAAGACTTAGGTGCAATGCTCGATGACCTCAGTGGAGTCTCCCAACAAGTGGGTATTAAAATGAACTCCCTCGTACCCACTCCTGGAAAGGATCGAAGCTCTATACTGGAACTATAATTAATTAAGACGGGGATTAACATGGGGATAGACGTTTCAGCTACGATGCAGCAGGTGTGGTCACAAGCGGACTGGCATGGCGCTGCACGGCGTCGCCTGCTGGGGTCGGAGTGTAGGTATCTACATTTTCAGATTTTAATTCGCTACTAGATGAATTGCTAGTGAAGCTACTCCGACACACTACGCTAACAGTATCGGTGTTTCTTTGCTTTATAAACGGCCTAGCACGGGGTTTGTACTTGTTAATACTGGAATTTGTGGACGAGAATATTTTTACTTGGGAAAAAAAGTTAAACTTGTTAAGAAATAGGTCGATCGACGGATCCAACTCGGCTGGGCAATTTTTGCAGTCTTTAATGCGTGTGTATTGCTAGTGACTGACTGCCTCGGTGGCGCAATGGTTAGTGGGTCGCACTTTAAAGCGACGGTTGCGCTTGGGGTCCCGGGTTCGATCCCTGGGTCGGGCCAAAATTTGTACCTGAGTTTTCTGTTAAGAAATTCTCAGTGTTAGCCCGGAGTCTGGAAGTTGGCGGTCTTGTACCCCCGTGCCTCGGAAAGCACGTTAAGCCGTTGGTCCCGCGCCTAATCCCTCTTCAGTCGTGTCACACTAGTGTCGTATCGAAATAAGAGGGTACAGGAATAGAGAGTACACTTGTGTCTGCGCAAATACTTGTGCACTATAATATGTCCTGCGTCGATGGCTGATCGCTGAGATTAGCCGCCATGACCGAAATATTGGTTTGGAGGACATTATTATTCATTATTATTGCCAGTGATGACATAGGTAACCGAAACGTGGCCGCTTACAATGAGCCACTTAAGAAGGCTCATAGTCACCCAGAGAGCAATGGAAAGGACTATGCTCCGAATCTCCTTGCGTGATCGTATAAGGAACGATGAGACCCGCAGGAGAACCAAGATCAAATTCATGGCATCACAGGACCGATCTGTGTGGAGATCATTTGGGGAGGCCTATATCCAGATGTGGACGTATATTGGCTGAAATGATGATGATAATGATTTGTAACTTGAATGCCTAAGTATCCTTCTCTCGTCGTATTCCTCATTACTGAGGGCCATGATTCCTCCCGTGGGAGCTCAATTTATCCTTTATGACGTCCTCCATCCATCTATGTCTGTACTTCGCAACGTCTGGGCCACCATGCAGCTTGGTGACCAGCGTCGAACGTATTTGGTCGGACCATCGGATTGGGCCACAGCCTCTGGGTGTCCTTCCATCGACCTTGCTAGTGACTATCAGCTGCTCTAGGTTAGGTATGTCTATCCTTCTATGCTATGTGACCAAACCAAAGAAGTCCAGGAGTCTTCTGAGGCAGGTGGTAGAGAGTCTGGTTTAATAGCTAAAATAATGTAGGAAAGATTCGGTATAGTCTTGAAATAGTTTTTTTTTCAAACCTCTGTTTGAAGTGTGTCTATCCCTTGCCCTTCGCTCTCACGGCGCCAACCCTGTTCGTGAGTTAAATGGCAATTTGTCGTTTTTTTGCGCACGCGCTGTTTCTGCGAAGAGCGAAACAGGTCGGGCGGCCTGCGCGCGAGTTTTTTGGACGCCGCCAGCGCACTATGCGGTTACAGCTTACAATGCGAGCAAGGCTTATGACCACGTTTTATGCGATTATGCGCTGCTAAGCTATATCTAGCGCACTTTAAAGAAAGAGACATTACGATGCTTTTTTTCCGTGGCTGCCGTCTTCGTCTTTTGCTTGTTGTTTATTCTAGAGCTTCGAGCTTCTAAGCAGATTGATGCTCATTAAGAAGTTTTTATACCTCTGCATTATAATACCTGTGCTTCTGCCATGCGGATGTCCGCCAGGTGCTACGGCTCGTAAGAGTTTGTAGACATAAAAACTAGACATTGTCCAGCAAAAGTAACCACATTCTTTCCGACCCTCCCCTTCAAAAGTGAATAACTTGCATAATCTACTTATAAGGACTATTATCGACGCACTTAAGTATATAATCGATCCCGAAAATTTTATATTTTTTGATAACAGCAAGTGTTTGTTTTATATATGTAGTTTTTTTAAAAAATAAATTATTTTTCTCTACAACGAATAGGTAACAACGTTGAGAATATGTGCCCTCTGACTTGCTCACACCTTTGCATTTAAGTTGCTTAGTAAAGTACCTAAGGGCAGATCTTCCGATAGCATTTTTCATTGAAAATATTCCTCAAAGCTTTCAAACCCGCTTTACAGGTTCCTTGAATTAAAAATTGTTGTCACCGGAAAATAACAAGAATCGTAAGATAAAGAGTATCGTAAGTTGTAGTCTATATTTGACAGCCTCGGTGGCGCAGTGGTTAGAGGGTCGCACTTAAGCGACGGCTGCGCGAGTTCGATCCCCGAGTCGGGCCAAAAATTTGTACCTAAGTTTTCGGCAAGAAATTCTTAGTGGGAGTCCGGAAGTCTGGAAGTTGGCGATCTTGTACCCCCGTGCCTCGGAAAGCACGTTAAGCTGTTGGTCCTGCGCCCGATCCCTCTCCGGTCGTGTCACATTAGTGTCCCATCGGATTATGAGGGCAAGGGAATAGAGAGTGCACTTGTGTTTGCGCACACACTTGAGCACTATAATATATCCTGCGTACGTGGCTGATCGTTGAGATTGGCCGCCGTAGCCGTAATCGGTTGGAGGATATTATTTATTATATTAGACCTAGAAACTGAACAAATACAAGTCAGTCAATAATTGTTCTTTGCGAAAAAGATCCGTACGAGCATACGTGTCGCACGTGTAAACAGTATTAATTAGATTAAGGAGGCTCAAAGTCACCCAGAGAGCAATGAAGAGGGCTATGTTCGGAATCTCCTTGCGTGATCGTATCAGAAATGATGAGATCCGCAGAAGAACTAAGATCACATACAAAGCCCAAAGGATTAAATGCCTCAAGTAGCAATGAGCAGAACACATAGCGAGATGAACAGACGACGGTTGGAGCGGAAGGGTCCTCGAAAGGAGGCCACGTACAGGAAGTCGCAGCCGTGGCAGGTCCCCCACAAGGTGGACCGACGATCTCGTGAAGGTCGCGGTAATCCATTGGATGCGGGCGGCACAGGACCAATCTATGTGGAGAACTATTGGCTGAAATGATGATGATGATGATGTAAACAGAAACAGTCGGCTGCAAAAAAATACACTTTAGTGCCTTGTCACAACACTGTACTTACATTCCGTGTACGAAAATACTAGTCAGATAGCTATTATGACATACTAACAATTTTTGGTAGCCGACTGTATATTTCTCAACAAAGTTACTATTATTGCAAATCTTCATAGTAGGACGAAGAACAATAACTTTGCACACCGGAATTCCACAAGAGAACTCATGCAACAATCCTAATTTCACACTTAGTTTAACACACATTTATGTGAAGCTAACTTTGAAATAATAGCGACAGTATGCAACCACCCTATAATTTCCATGCGAATATTCGAATATTATATTGTATTCTCTCCACTTTCAAAGCTTACAAAGTTTGGCCTGTAAAGTCACACGGAACACAATACGGCGCTCACAATAATATTCCATAAGTTCTACTGGAACTACTTAAAACTTGATTCGTAACTTCAACAAACTTTGCAATCAAACCTGGTAGAATAGGATCTCGTTACATGGAATACTCCATATTATGAAAAACATAATTTCTGGAAGATTTTTTTCACAGATTTGATTGAGAGATTTGTTGTCCCTAATCAAAACTGAAACTTTTGTCGATGAAAGTTTGAAACCATGAAACTAGAAGCATGTTGAAAATATTCTCGCAATTTCCAAAAAAAAATTTAAATCTCGAAATTAGAAGAGAAAATTAATGTCAAACATTTTTTTCATTATAACATAAATGGCGTCTTTTTGTTTTTTTTTTTGAGGAAATGCGGCCAGTGTTTTGTTTCCAAATAATGTAAGCTTCAAATAAATTATTGAATGTATGTACTCTGTTGGTTGTACTCGTACAATATCGAAATTAGAAATAAGAAAAGTACATATATAAGGAGTTTCCTATTTTTTATTATGTATTATAAGTTTCCTGTAAGGAAAGTTGTAAAGCAAGACTATAGATTTAGTTTATTTAAAAACGCGCTAGACATGTAAATAAACATGCTCTTTAATAAAAGGTTACCATGATATTGATTCCTATTCGGATAAAAATCTCATATAATCAGAATCGAGATACGACCAATTAAAACTTTTAAAATTACGAAAAAGTAACAGCACGGAAGTCATAAAATGACCTACGCTTTTAGATGACCACGTAAGTCACAGTTTAGTTTTTTTTATTTTTTTACTCATTTGCTGCCACTAGCACCGGTTATGACATTTTGATGCCATTCGTTAGAGACTTGAAAGACGGATCGTTTTTATCAATCAGAATTCAGTTCCGGCCATTAAAAACCTTTTAAGGTGACGGGTAGGGCACACTAGCGACGCCAATCGATTTTAATTTTTAGCTACTAAACCGGATCTATTTCGGGGTTACAACCCGTTGGCAAACACTTATTATTTATTAAATATTAAATAACCATTCACAAATGTTGGGTCCGTTTTTGTACGCGAAAAATTTATTCACGTTAAGAACGGAAGTCAATTATTGAATTCTATTGGAAATAGCACGTAAATCTCTGATCAGTTTTTTTGCTTTCCTGGAACCCAATTCTCGTGCTCGTGATATTTATTTTCATACGACATATATCACTAAAACATGTTTTCAAAATATCACGAACCCGAGAATTGGGCTCCTGAAAAGATGCTTAAAATGACTTACGTGGTGTTAGAACGCTTACGCCCACCACTATATTCACTCATTCATAGCTTACAACGGGACATTACAACCCTCGCAAACTCCGCATTGAGCCAGAACTATTGGAAACTACGCAACTACCGCCAACTTCCTAGACACAGACAACTCAAATGTTTATGAAACAATGAAACATAAACAATGAGGGGGGAAGTTTTGGAGCCCTAGACGTATTCATACGGAGCGATAGTGGTGTGCTGCATAACGATAGTTTTGTTTCCAACCTCGTTAATAACGATTTATTATTACTCTCTTTTTTAGATTTTCGCGTTGCATTATAACTATAATGTATCAATACGTCTAGTGGCGAATTAATATCAAAAAATGTGAGGGTGTCCGAAGATTCACAGCCCGGCCCCAGCAGACGACGCCGTGCTCTGCCAGTCCGCTCGTGACCACGGCTGCTGTAACGTAGCCGAAACGTCGAGCCAAATATGTGAGTACACAATGTTGTTTCACATAATAAATATCGTGTTAATCCCCGTATTGATACATTATAGACCTCTCTTTGTCAGATTGGGTATACAAGTCCCAGGATGTATATTCTAGAAATTTATTAATTCTTTAGAAAAAAAAATATTATTATAATTATAGTAAAACTTTCAACCTTTGGATCAGACAATGGTGAAAGGAAAAATCCAGACTTATTTAAAACGGCCACTGAAAACTATCCTAGAAATGCTAGATCATCAGATAGCCTTGTACTAGACTTTTGTCTTAAAACAGCTCTGTGTCAAAAAAAGCTGTATGTATTGCATGAGTTTTGTGTGTGCTATCCTAACACTACAATAAAAATCCTGACGAATATAAATTAGGTCTAATGAATTTAATGATAAAGGAGCTGAAAAAGTGGTTAATAACTCTTTGCATCTATAGGCGTCCAAGATATTTTATGTAAAAATTTGCATGTTAATGTATGTTAGCTGGATAGAGGACTTATTACAACTTTATAATTTCAATCTATTCTGTACCTATTCTATGCAAATAAATGCTTTGAATCATCGGCGAGACCAAGGTTCACGAGACCAACCTTTTACAAAACCACTTCCCAATCTTCTCTATCCCCACTTTTTCTGCTCATCGGTGAGTTTTTTTATGTGATAGGTGGCAGACGAGCAGACGGATCACCTGATGGCAAGCGATTGCCGCCGCCCATGGACACCAGGAACCACAAGCCAACCTTTAAACCTCCCCTTTACCTCGGATTGTACCTTGCCTTGGGCACCAGTGTGTTATGGATTGGCTCCATCTCGACGAGCTAGGTGCCCTGCCCACTGCCATTAACTTACTTATTAATCAGAAACAAGCAAAGCTCGTCATAAGGCTTCCAAATATGTAATAACCATGATTCTTTACTAAAAATTCGCATTATATTTTCTCGTATATAAATGTATTCCCACTTGGGCGAGACCAAACAAAAAAAGCCGTGTATCCACGTTCTCAATCAGGCTAATTGAGCTCGCCCGCGGCCCGATGCGGGTATATCGAAATAGCTTTATGGGCCGTAAACGCGTCCCTACTCGGCATGAGTGGATGTCTGTGACTGTACCAAACCAACTGTACAGACAGCCACATTGGATTATTATATTATGTAA
This sequence comes from Marasmia exigua, assembly GCA_019059595.1. NCBI lineage: Eukaryota > Metazoa > Arthropoda > Insecta > Lepidoptera > Crambidae > Marasmia > Marasmia exigua. The sequence continues at coordinate 247,013 of CM032470.1, forward strand.
ATTTCCTTACTCAATATTGAACTCTACTGATTTTTTTAATTGGTAGTAGGTTTGCTCTTGGATTCCAGTGAACTCTAGAATTATAAATATTTCACATACATAGATCTGAGTTTCAGATAGGTAGCACAAGCACCTGTGTTACGGAAATCCCAACCAACAGCGGAATCACAAATATACACATATAATACTTTCCTTTTGTGAATGCATACTACATAGAAAACACCCAGTCCAATACAAACAGACATATTCACATATGCACTCAAATGTACTATAAGGGGATCGAACCCGCAACTCTTGCACCAGAGACAGTATTCACTACCACTGATTCAAACGGATCGTCTAAAGAATTAAGAAGAAGCCTAGTTAAAATTAAAACAAAGCTTAAACCTGGGTAATAACAAGTAGCTTCTATTTAAACTTGAGTGTACTCACCTACTTATGTACGAAGTTATAAAATACCAGTAAGTAGGTGAAATCCCGTAAGAAAACAAAAAAAAACCCATTTTGATCTATTATTAGTTAATATTAAAAAAGCAGTGTACACTCCAGTCTATTTAAGTACACGTAATGGATTGGTTTTTATAGCTAAGGATAAAGTTATTGTATAAGTCATTATGGGTAGGTAAAACGACCGTGTATTTTCAAAAAAACGCATGTAACTACCTTTATCAGTTATTCAAATATTATTCTAATAAAGCTCACTTTATTCCTGTTCGTGTGCTCGTAAAAGTAAATTGTCTCATTTGATTTTGCATAGGTAGAGAAAGGCACGCGTTAAAGGTGAAAATCGACTGAAAGACATTGAAAAATTCTTTACATTAGATACGATTAGATTTAGAAGATAAAATTAGATATTAAAAGGATATTATCCCTTCTAAATACCGTTTGTTTTTCATCATCATCATCATCTCAGCCCACATTCTACCATATTGGTATAGGCCTCCTTCAATTTTCTCCACCCAAATCTCAATCCGGTTTGTGCCCACCAGCCTTGCCAAATCGTCCTTTTACCACATCTGTGATCTTCTGACGAGTCTTTTCCACCCAATGGTCTCTGCACCTATCTGGTTATATGTCCTGCCCACTGCCACTTCAGCTTTGCAACGCGATGCGTTACACCCGAAACCTGCTTGCGCTTCCGAAGCCATCTGTTTGTTTTTCTATCTCGCAGTGTCACCCCCACCAGTCACCTCTCTATTGCCTTCTGTGCTACTTCTACTTTGTGGATGATAGCCTTGGTCGTTACCCATGTCTCAGCTCCATAGATAAGTACTGGTAGGACGCAATGGTTGAAAATCCGCGCTTTTTGTTTTTGGCTGATAATCATTTGGAAAGCAAAGCCTAGTTTTGTAAAAGCTGTTCTGCCCAAACGAATTCGTCTGTTCTCCTTATTCTTCTTACCCAACTCCAGTTTCTGGACATACATATATGCTGACGATTTCGAACGTTGTTGCACCAACTTTTATAACAGCGCTGTTGGTTTCAGTAGTCATTATATCCAAGCTCATTTCTAGTCCGACCCTTATTGAGGCGACACACAGATCTTGCACATATCCTGCAGTTCTTGTATTGTTCTTATAAATGCCTTTTACAAGAAATGTACTCGTAAATAGGTACTAGTATGTACACAGGTGAACAAAATGAAGTCTTGTGCACATCAATTACAAGATATTGCTTTTATTGAAAATTCTTTATCTACAGTCGTTATTGCTAGAAACCCTATGGAAAATAACCGATCGAAAGAAAGAAAGAAAGAAAATACATTTATTGACCATCACAATACACAGGAAACAAACATATACAGTTGGTACACGGCTTAAAACAACAAATTTTACACAGAAGAGGGACAAAGAGATGTGGATAGTGTGTGGTCAATCAGGTCCCGACCTTAGCATTAACTGCTACTACAATATCTGCATTGCCGCAGCAGCGCTGGTATTCTGCCGGGACCTGTTTGCGAGCGAGTGTCATGGTGTGGTGTAGATAAATAAATAAAAAAATATACTTATACACATACATATTATAGATAGGCAATATGTGATGTGGTAGATATAATAAAATTCGTATTTAAACACACACAAAAAATGATTCTAACATAGTAAGTGCAAACTGTATTTACTTCTGCATCAGCATGAGCTAGATCTAGTACTTTGTGCTTAAGAACCACAGTAGACAAAACTGAGTAAAGGTGGGCATAAATTACAAGATATTGTTTTTATTGCAAATTCTCCATGTTATTGCAAGAAACCGCTTATCTACAATACCGATTTTTACATTGTTGCAAACTACCTACTCGTATGATAAGCTGTGCCTAAGTACTTATATCTTACCACAGTAGAACCACAGTAGATAATGGCTTGAATAAATAATAGCGTACACATGTGGCGTCCAAATGCCGGAATAGATTAATAGCTATTGATGTCGTGAGAAACATTCCTGAGTACTATGTCGGCTTTTGATGTGCTCTATGGTATCGAATAACTTATGTAGGAACGGAGTTATAATGATTGGGATACGATGTGTTTTTTATTTCCATAAAATCCCTGAATGTGTCTTATTTGTTGCTATCCACATAAAATATATGTTAAGGTTGTTTTTTCTTTTGGAAAGTTTGTATAGATAGTCAAAGAATAAAGAAAAAAATTAAGTAAAAAAAAAAGTAAAGAATTTTCCGGAATTCGAAATTCGGAAAAAAGTGGACAACAACAAATCGTAAATTCTAGGTTCTTATTCATAAATGTTTGTTAAACCTTTGCTAACTAAAATGGTGTTATAAAGCATTTCACGTTCTTTTTTCGAAAATTTTGAAAATTATGATAATGTTCTGTTTCCAACGTCAAAACAGTTCTATAACACCGTTTTAGCGAACTAAGGTTTATTGAACATTTATGAATAAAGCCTAAATATTCACCGGATGGTGCCGGTATGTATCCTAGAGAGTATTCTATCCACAAATATAAGTATCTGTGGTTTATCCATGGACTTCTGTTTGCCACGATAAAAGATATAGGTACGTACGCTGTATACCAGTGCCTATGGGGACTAGAATACCTTGTATTTCAGTAAAAACCTCGTGCTAATTAGACCGTTTTACAAATTACCTAATGTACGAACGCAGAACTGTGTTGATGCGTATACAATTTCACACGTATTAACACGCATAATTAATGCAGACAGTAATGTGCGCCAATAAGGTGACGGGGAGGGAACACTAGCAACGTCAATCGATTTTAATTTTTAACTACTAAACCGGATCTATTTAAAAAAAATCTGGGTTGAAACTTCTCGGCAAACACTTATACTATTTATTAAATAACCAATCACAAATGTTGGGTCCGATTTTTCGCGTACGCGTTGGACTAAACATTAGTGCATGGTTATATAATAAATAGTGTAAGTGTTTACAATTTATTATATAACCATGCACAATTAGATTGTAACCCCGAAATTGTTTAAAATAGATCTGGTTTAGTAGCTAACTATTAAAATGATTGGCGTCGCTAGTGTGCCCTACCCGTCACCTTAAGCCATAGACATAATTACCGGCGCCTATTGATAAAATCCTGTTTACTCACTTGCTCCAAAACATCTGCCGAACCTAACCAAGAGTCTAAATAACCATAATCCTCCGTAATCCCACTCAATTGCCTACATCTTCCGATCACTTTAATACGGGAACCAGACTATTATTTATTATTACCTTCCTAACACTATGACAGGAACGTAAAAAGCCGTCCATGTGTGTACGGCACTGTAACTGTATCTCGTCCGTGGCTGGTAATTTGGTGTCCATTATCTGAGTCGTCGCTGCGACACATAACTGTATGTATAAGCATACGGTGGCGCTGCTTGAACACTAGATCATCTAACATAATATGAAAAAAATACACACGTCGTCTGATAGTCTTACTTCCACACTCAGGGTCGTTAATTAACTTAGTTGGCTACTTAAAGTGACGGGTAGGGCACACTAGCGACGCCAATAGATTTTAATTTTTAGCAACTAAACCAGATCTATTTTAAACAATTTCGGGGTTACAACCTATCGGCAAACACTTATACTATTAATTGAATAACCATGCAAAAATGTTGGGTCCAACGCGTACGCGAAAAATTGATTCACGCCAAAAGCGGCCACTTTTGGCGTGAATCAATTTTTCGCGTACAAAATCGGACCCAACATTTGTGCAGGGTTATTTACTAAATAGTAAGTGTTTGCCGAGAATTTGTAACCCCGAAATTGTTTAAAATAGATCCGGCTTAGTAGCTAAAAATTAAATCGATTGGCGTCGCTAGTGTGCCCTACCTGTCAACTTAAGAAAAAATATTGACACTTATATTGATACGCATAAAGACTACCGATATTAAAGTTAATGAACATTAGCTTAAATTACGTCTCTGAGTGCGGCCGTTACTCTTTAATGAATAGTATCTCACGGAACCGATATTGTTACACTATTACAATAAAATAAACGATATTCTATTCTATAGTGCACTACAGGATGTGTAATCAGATACATATCCCTTTATCTACCCTCTTCTACCAACCATTCTCAACAACGTTAGTTGTACGACTTTCGGAAATTTAAATTAAAAAAAAACATTTTTTGGGGAATAGAAAAACATTTCGACAAGTCAGAATCAGAAACGTTATGTTACTGTTTACCGATACAACCTGTATATGTTGAGACTGAAGCGCTGCTGGTAGAAAGAAGATTGTTACAATACAGGTTGTTTTGTTACAATACAGGTTGTGGATTGGCCAGCGTTTAAATAATAAATAAATATTTCACAAAATCACATACATTAATCTAGTGACTCCGAGATAGGTAGCTCAAGCACCTGTGTTACGGATATCAGAACCAGCAGCGGAATTACAGTTATATACTTAAATACATTTTCTTTTGTAAATCATCATCATCATCATCAGCCCATTTAAGTCTCCACTGCTGGGGCACGGGCCTCCCTCAATCACATGAGGGGTAATTGCCATACTCACCACGCAGACGGGTTGGCAAGGGTTTTGATATTAATGCAGAGTTTTCCTTCTCTGGGTGCTGATGATCATGCCAGCAGCTTTACTTTAGTCGCCTTTTACGACACCTCGGTAAGAGTGAGGGTGGCCTATTCTACTCTGCCGGGGACCACAAGGCCACACGGCTTTTGTAAATAAATACTTATAATACATAGAAAACACCCAGACCAATACAAACATACATGTTCATGCACACAAATGTTTGTACTGTGCGGGTATTGAACCCGCAACCCTTGCACCAAAAGCAGCGTTCGCTACCACAGTTCCAAACGGGTCGTCTTTATTCATGTCATGTCATGAAGAAAAGACTAAGACAAAAAACCTTTTCAATTAATTAGGTACCTATAAAATGTGTTTAGTCCAAGCCCTTATATGTGTCAACTTGAGAATTCATTCATTTCTTCATGAGATTACATGCGTAGACGGTCGACATTTGTGGTCAATTTTCGTGAATCCAACTGTACCCACCTACATAGTATCTTCAGTGAAGATTTATCTTCCTCTAAACACTTATTTATAGTTAAAATATTGCCCTGTACATTACGGTATTTGAATATTTTTATTTTATTTTTGTAATCAAAATACCTCTCAACAGCTTACTTACATATGGCTACTGAGATGTGACGTCACTAATAAGTTTTTTTTAATGGATTTCATTTGAATTTTGTATAATAGCTATATCAAATGTTTCGTTTATATCAATAGTTCTATTATAATATTTTATGGTATAATTAATTTTTAATAATTTCATACTTTTTAAATGGACTTGCCCTTGAATATTTGGATGACCATAATACCGACTAGACATTATATTTTTAATTGAGAATTTTTGCTATTGGCACATATTTACCTATATTTTGATAAAATATTTATATCTTGTAAGCTCGAAAGCTTAGTCAAATACTATTCACATTCTGTAATTGATTCTGAGTAGTAATTTGACATTTACATTCCATAACGAAATACAGCATCTATAACGCAACAGAATATTTGCCTAACTTATCTGGAAATTGCGAAACACTCAATTAAATTAAACTTCCATGACTTGCTAGAAAAAGCTGACAACTTACAATACTCGTTTCTACTCCCAGTCTACTAGAGATCTCTTTTTGTTAAAGCTGAGCTTCCAGTTAGTTAGCACTCAGTTATTATTTATGAACCTGAGAAATTACGGATAGAAGATCGATTATAATGCGCTGTCATAAAAAGTAATGACAACTCGTTCAATGAAACTCATAGACATGCACCCTAACCAGATAAAGCCTTATCATAGTAAGCTATACTAGTAAAACTGCGCAAAACCGTTAGTACTGGGGAGACGTGCTGGGAGACGTTCTTTCTCTACCGCACCCGTATAGAGATGCATTAAAGCTGCGTCTGGGTCGGTTGGATCTCTTTCACACTCAATGACGTTTTTTCCGTAACTAGCACATTCCGTTTAAAGTGCACGTTTTCTATGATCCATGATGAAAGTAGAGATCAGTGCTGCCAATTCAACACTTTCGGTGCTAAATCTAGTAATTTTGTTACAAATCGAACGCCGGAATTTCACATTTTTTATATGATATGTGGCAGTAGAGCACACTGATCACCAAACAATAAGTGATTGACGCCACCTATTTACATCGGCAACACAAGGAAAGTCGCTGTCAAACTTTATATTCCCCTTCCCCTGGATTGGGCCTCGATCACCCTCACTCGGCGAAATACAGCACAGGCCCTGCTTCATGTCAGATTTGTCACTTCTGTCGAGGCAGTCCATGCATAGCGTGGTTTCCATCTAGTAATCTGTCTCCACGGAGCGATATGCTGTCGCGCACGACTATTGTTTAACGTAGACAATGGATTTTTAAGCTTCACCATCACGGTCAAAAACCCAGCACCCTTTCTAGCACTATTTTGGCATTATGAATTATTGTGTCAAAAAAAGAAGGTATACGAGCTTCAATGAGTAAATAACAAACTTAAAAATTTAATTTCGTGTTCAGACGGGACACGAACCCACACCTTCCACAATCCAAGTGCATGTTCTACCCATTAGACCACTGAACGCGTTACTGACCCGACGAAATTTGTAAGTGCTTGATTTGACATGAGCTGTCGATAGTCTCATAAATATTGTAGATATATTTACAATATCCAGTGGAAATATTCTTACAAATATTTGACCACCAGTTAAGATGAGACAGCTAAATCAATAGTTGATATTTTTTATAGCAATCTTTTGCAATTTATTCTTAAGTAAATAAACGCACTTAAAAATTTAATCACGTATTCAGGCGGGACTAAATTTTCATATGAAAAATTAAAATCATATTCTATGTCTTGCTATTCTATATTTCTGTTATGTTTAGCTTGTATTCTATGCCTTAGGGGGGTCGAACCCAGGAGTATAACTTATATCCAGATATGCGTACTGACCTTTCCGTTTCGTAAACAAAAGTTCTTATGCCACTACGACTCTACATTATTTTTTATTAATTTTTTTTTTACGTTATTTAGAGATGGGCCGAGTACTCGGTTACTACTCGGTACTCGGTGTACTCGGCTGTTTATTGATACTCGGTACTCGGCCTAGTAACTCGGCACCAATGCCGAGTAACTCGGTATTTTTTTTGTAGTGACACAGTATATTGGGTCTCCTCAGCCTCAGCCTCCAGTAAGCAAGAGGAGTGCCCAGATAGATCCAGATATATTTGAAAAATATAGAGGTGCATGCTCGGATTCGAACCATGACCCTCCATATGGAAGGCACTTTATTATCCACTGAGCCACCATCGCTCATCGGTTTACATAATTATGTTATAAAGCATTTATTAATTTCAAACGCAAATATGAGTGAAAATAATCATATTTATAATTCTTAATATTTTAAACTGTCATGATCACCTACGTTAAAATAGTTCTTGCTACCATGTTCGTGTTTGGCACAGTTACAAGTGCAATGGTCACGGTATAACCATCCAGCAGTGCTAAAATATCGGGAACTCGAAAATAAGGTAACAATTTAGAAGTCCCGTAGAAAATACATATACTGAAAAAAGAAGAAGTTTTTGTGTCCCAAAACTGAACCGAGTAACTTGGCCGAGTATTCGGTTTGAGGAACTTTGTACCGAGTAAACACGGTAAAAGTATACTCGGCGCATCACTAATTATTTACAATCAAATATGAAAGAAGAAATAGGGATCATTTTTTTTTTAAATGACTAATCTACTTAAAATATCTGGTTTTACCATCAACACCGATCGATCACTTTTATCGCGTAACTTCAAACCCTTGTCGCGTCACGATCTCCTCTTTAGGCAGATACGCTGAAGTGATAACACGATAATAGATGACGCTAGTGAGTATCGAGCCAATTTGGATGTAAATGCGCTATATTGGATATAGGTGGTAGGATATTATCGAAAATACAGTGACCCTGCATATTTCCAGCACTGCATATTTGTTTGTACTGGATACCCACCATTTTCGAGATAATAGCTCTCACATCTTCTTCTTCTTATTTTATTTGTGGCAATCAACTTCTCGACTGAGAATTACTCCTGCCATTATCATGTTTTAGATTTTAGGCATTATTAAGCGGGACAACCGAAGATAATTCGCCAATGTCAAGTAACTTATTGAGAACAAGTAGGTATAGTCAACAGTCGAAGTCAGTCAAAGTCACAGTCAGTCAATAAGACGCCGGTGTTTTGCGTTTTATCGACCTACGGATTCAGCGGATATCACTCTAAAAGCAATCGCGGGTTTTAAGCCTCTATGAGGTCCAAGCAAGTTGTCACGAGACAACACACTCGACACACAATAGCAGTGTTAAAAACGATACAATCCAACGATTCTTTTTATTAGGATCACTTTGCGGCACTTCACTGCACAAATAAACACCAAACTTGCACACTAAAAACCACTAGACACTCATTCAAAACCTTTGAATTGCATCAGCCCACGCGGCTTCTTTTAGCCCTACCCGCCGAATCCTAGCTCTCACATCTAAACCTAAACTAGTTGGTCTGGTTCCCTGGTTTCCGGTTGATATGTTAAGGTGGTTACAACCTCTAGGCAAATACCTACTTATACTATTTATTAAATAACCATGCACAATTGTTGGGTCTGTTTTTGTACGCGAAAAATTGATTCACGCTTAAAGTGGCCGCTTTTGGCATGAATCAATTATTTGCGTACGCGATGGACCCAACATTTGTGCATGGTTATTTAATAAATAGTATAAGTGTTTGCCTAGAAGTTCTAACCCCGAAATCGCTTAAAATAGATCCGGTTTAGTAGCTAAAAATAAAATCGATTGGCGTTGCTAGTGTGCCCTACCCGTCACCTTAACCTCATAAAATTGGCTCTCTGTTTTATTACAGGCAAAATTTTTGCAGCTCCAAAACGTGCAAAGAGTAAAATAGGCGATATCGGGCCCTAATACCGGTTTCCCGATTTTAGGCTACATACCTAATTCGATTTATTTATTGGAATACACAAAATACTACTAATAATGCAACTTGGTGTTTTCGGAGTGTTGCCGAATAATCGACAGTCGATTAATCGATTGCTTTCACCCTTTTTTTTTTTTTTTTTATTTGTTAGAAATGGGGTGAGCCCTGCGTCTCATAGCCACTGCGACCAGTAGATGATCTATTGTGGCAGCCCCGTAACCTATTACAGCACCTCATGTAGCTCCAGTTCCAGGATAAACCCGAGAATGGAGCTGATGGGGGAGCTTTTGATCTCGTGTGCTGAGATCATGTGTGCTCCCAGGTGCCGGCTTCTGCACCGGTGCAGCGCTATGCACTCGCCGAGGACGTGGATAATCGTTTCCTCGTCCTCGCGACAGAACCTGCAGATTTTGGTATCTGAAAGGCCCATGTTGTGCAGGTGCTTATTTAATTTGCAGTGCCCTGTGAGGGTCCGAGTGAGTGCCCTAACATGTCCTCTGCTCAGTTTTATTATTTCTACAGCTCGTCTCTGATCGAACGCCTGTATCAACGCCTTAGACTGTTCTAGTCGAGGTAGTCTTTTCCAATATTCAGTGCTTTGCTTATGCTCCCACTCTTTTAACTCGAACCTGACCATGCAGGCTGGAACGCCACTTATTGGTTCCGGTCCGAGTAGTGGGCTCTCTGCCCCGGCCTTTGCTAGCACGTCAGCGACTTCGTTGCCTCTGATATTGCAGTGTCCCGGTACCCAAATCAGATTTACAATGTTGGCATTGCCAAGCTGGTTTAGGAGCAGGACACACTCGCTAGTGAGTTTGGAGTCAAGTTCACAGGATGTTAACGCCTTGAGGGCAGCTTGACTATCTGAGAAGATGAATATCTTCTTATTCTGGAGATTCATTTGCAGACTCTCTTGGACACAGCCAATTATTGCGAAGACTTCTGCTTGGTACACTGTGGTATAGCGACCCAGGTTGGCGAATTTGCGTATTCTGAAGCGATCACTATAAAATCCCGCCCCGGATACGCCTTGCCTCCTGGAACCATCCGTATACCAAACGATGTCATTCTGCTTAACATTTCCGGGAGTTCCAGCCTCCCAGTCTTGTCTACTAGGTAACAAGACTGTAAACCGCTTATCGAAGCGGTATTCACGGATCATGGAGTCAGAGGGCATATCCATGACCGGAATTTTCATTAGTTCATTGTAGAGGTTTCCTATGACCCTAGATTGCCATCTCGTCCTTCCTCTGATTTTTGCTCTCGTAATGGCCATCCTCGCTTCCATCTGCACGTGAATGTGCAGAGGTGGAATGTTCAGGAGGGCATCCAGTGCTGCAGAGGGAGAGGACGAAAGAGCGCCAGTGGCTATAAGGCAGGCTGTTCTTTGAACTTTGCTGAGGTTCTCCACGCAGTTGAGTTGGTGCGTCTTCTTATACCACACACAGCAGCCATAAGTGACGATCGGCCTCACTATGGTTTTATAAATCCAGAGTGCGGCCTTGGGCCGTAGCCCCCATTTTAGCCCCACCAACCTACTGCTTGCCCCCATCGCTATTTTTGCCTTTCTAGTAATGTAGTCGAGATGCTTGTTCCATGTTAGTTTTTGGTCTAGAAAGACTCCGAGATATTTGACCTCGTTGGACAAGCATAGCTTCGTACCAAGAAGTATTGGGGCGTGAAGCGCCTCTAGTTTCCTTCTTTTGGTAAACGGGATTAAGACCGTCTTCCGTGCGTTGACTGTTAGCACGTGTCTTGTGCACCAGTTTTCTACTATTCGTAGGGCCCTTTGCATAAGACTGGAAATGGTGCTAGGACATTTTCCTATGACCATTATTACTATGTCATCTGCGTAACCCTGAGTCAGGAATCTGGCTTCATTGAGCTCACAGATGAGACTGTCAACAACCAATGACCATTGAAGGGGTGATAGGACTCCGCCCTGTGGACACCCTCTGGTCACTCTATAATGAAGAGTTTTATTCATCAACGTTGTTGTTGCAGTTCGATTTTGTAGCATGGATCCCATCCATCTGGTGGTGGTATCGTCGATTCCACGATTCACCATGCTACGTGTTATAACATCGAAGTTGGTGTTGTCAAAAGCCCCTTCGATGTCGAGAAAGGCACAGAGTGCAATTTCTTTGTCTTCTATGGCTTTCTCAATTCTGTCCACCAGATCAATAAGTGCCGTTTCCGTGGACTTGCCTGTTTGGTAGGCATGTTGTCTTGCACTCAGGGGTTTTTCAACGAGGTATGTTGCCCTGATGTGACTGTTTAACACCTTTTCCATCGTTTTTAGTAGGAATGAGGTGAGACTTATCGGTCTGTAGGACTTGGGCTGTGATTTGTCTTTGTCCCCTCCCTTGGGGATGTAAGTGACCCTCGCCCGAGTCCACGCTGATGGCAGATAACTCCAAGCAAAGCTTGCACGGTAAAGTTTTATCAGCGTTGAGATGATGATATCTTCGCCCCGTTGCAATATAGCCGGGAAAATACCATCGACCCCACCAGATTTATAAGGCTTGAAGCTCCTAATGGCCCAACTTATCTGCTGGGGACGAAAAATAACGGAAGCTCTCCTCCAGTCTTCATTCCGCGGTCTCCTGTCCGGAGACTTACTGTCCTGGAGTTCTCTTTCGTTATTAATGTACACGGATTCCGGAAAGTGCGTTTGAGCAAGCAGTCTCAGTGTTTCCTCCGGGGATTCCGTGAAAGATCCGTCCGCTTTCCTTAGCAGGCCTAGATGGGATTCAGGTGTCTTGGCTAATATTTTGTGGATCCTGGCAGCTTGGGCAGTGTCTTTGATGGACCCGCAAAATTTTTGCCAGGATCTCCTTTTTGCTTTCCTGAGCTCCCTATTGAAGCGTGTTAGCGCCTTCCTGTAAGCATCCCAGTTCTTGTCTTTTTTTGCCTGATTAAATAAGGCACGGGCCTTTTGCCTCAGATGCTCCAGGTTTTTGTTCCACCAAGGCGCGTTCCTATTGCTCTTAGTGGTCTTAAGAGGACAATTTTCTAGATACGCTTTCATTAGGCTTCTGCCTAAGTCCTCTGCTGCGGCTTCCACTTGGTCCACAGTTTTAATGTATTTAAAATCTCCAAGGTATAACCTAAGGGAGTTCCTAAAGCCCTCCCAGTCTGTTCCCTTGGGGTCTCGGTACGTGTTCGGTTCCTTTGTTCCCGAGCATATTATGTCGTACCTAATATGGGTGTGGTCGGACAAGGACGGCTCATCTGAGACGTGCCAATTGGTTACTCGGTGTGCGAGATTACCTGAACACCATGTTATATCTAGTACCTCCTGCCTAGAACGTGTGGCAAAGGTTGGTTTGCTACCCACGTTAAGAACAAATTGATTGTTGGTGAGCAAGTAGTCAAACAAGGACTCACCTCTTGCGTTCGTGTCGGAGCTGCCCCATGATGTGTGGTGGGAGTTGCAGTCGGTACCCACCAGCAGCTGGGTTTCTCTCTCCAGACAATATTCCACTACCGGTGTCACCTTGTTCACCGGATCCTGGTCCTCTCCGGGTAGGTACATGGAGCTGACTATGAGTGTCTCTGCACCTTTCCCCCCGGGGAGGTCTATATACGCTGCAACAGCATCGTCTGTACACAGCGAAGGGATCGGGAGGTAATTTATATCTCTCTTGAAGAGCATGCATGCTCTTGGCCTCACTCCGCAGGAGTTACTTAATATCTTACCTGCCGAGTTTAGCCCCATTACCGTGGTTTTGTTCACCCACGGTTCTTGGATCAAGGCGATGTCCAGGTCCTCAGAGAGGAATCTTTGGCAAAGGGCAGCTGTGGCTGCCTTTGAGTGCTGGAGGTTTACTTGTATCGCCTTAATCATTGTGTTGTTTTGGGGGACTGGGAGGGGAAGGGTTAGGGAATTTAGCTAAGACGGAGGGATGGGATAGGATTATATATAGGTGCCTAGGTTGTGTCTGTTTCTTTACGAAGGGGGGGGTTATGTGTTTTGTTAAGGATGCCACCCGAGCGCGGTTTGCATTCAATAAAGCTGGGGCCGTCACCATCGTCTGAGGTGTCAATACACTCCAAGATAGCACCTTGGAGCATTTCGACCCTCCCCTGGTCAATTTTACCCAGGGCGTCTATGATGCCGCACGTGACGGACCCAGCAACCTCCTTAAAGGTAGGCTTCGAGGTGGAAGGCTCGCCAAGTGTCGGTGCCTTGGTGGGATTACCTTGATTCGAGGTAGACGAGGTATTGAGAGGGCGCTTTGACGCCCGCTCCCTCGTTTCCCCCTCCTCTCGGGTCCTCTGCTTGGCCTTTTCACTCATGCGCAGTTCTAGCGCCTGCTCGAAGGTCATACCCTTCGCTACAAGCCGATATATTAGTTTTCTATCAGCTCCAGAGAGCTTAACCCTGGGTTTACTCTCTGGCCCCTTGGTCGACGTGTCCCTTTGGTGCGTTGCGCCCAGAGGGGTCGACTCTGCATTGGAAGTACCTGGTCCCTCAGTCCCAGGTGCTCCGGCAGTGTTCGTATGCTCCTCAGTATCGCTGCCAAGGAGCATAGCCTCGGAGGTACCTAGTACCTCTTCGGTAGAATTTAAATGGTCGTCTATTATGTCTACAATATCCATATAGTTCCCACAAGAAGCTAGGGAAGTAAAGGTCCACCCCTGCAGAGCCCCGCTTGCAGGGGTAAGGCTAAATAGACCTCGATTTCGCCTGGTTTCGAGGCCCCTCCGTTCGCGACCGAGCATCCCCTCGGCCATGCATCCATCGGCACGGATCGGATGACACCTTGGATTGGGGTTTTTGGAGACGAGGTTTCCTCCTCCAGGAAAAGAGGGGAGGGATGCGGTGATTAGGGTGGGGATGATTGGGAGGGATGGAGAGAGGAGCATGGGATTGAGGTTAACAGGAATGCTCCTAGCCTGGGATTGGGTTTTGGAGCAGCCATCTATTGTCCGGGGTCAACGTGACACCCTCTCCCGTCCTCATGAAAAGAGGTGGGAGTGGGGGAGGGCGAGCTATCCGCAACCTGCTCACCCGCTCGGTCGCATCAGATGACAACTGCGCAGGTCGCATACACTATCAATGGTCACTGGTCCCATAAACAGTGCATGCACCAACCGAGCTTTCACCCTTAATAATCTAATAATCGATTGTAATAGTATCGATAAAATAAATTTTATTTTGGTTGATCGTTTAAATTGACGATATTATCGATTAAATCGATACTGGAATTAAGCCGATTCTAAAGATTATAATCGATTAATCTGCAATTATTTGTAGATATAATCGCCTTCTTAGACATCTTCTTTTACTTTTACCTATATCTAGAAATAGCTGCAGATAAATCGATTATAATCGATATCGATTCAGCATAGTTCCAGTATCGTTTTAATCGATAGTATCGTCAATCTAAACGATTATAATCTATTATATAGATAAAAAATGACAATCGATTTATTCGTTAGAATCGATACTATCGATTGTACAATCGATTACTAGATTACTTGAGCCCCATTTGCATAATCAGTTAATAGTCGACGTACAATCGATTATCCGGCAACACTACCGGAGAAGCTGTACCTACATAAGTAATAGGTATAGGTAATAGTAGGCCGCGTGCGTGACAGCCGATATTGGGGCGCTGAACCCGGCTTTGCTTTGGGGCTAATAGAGCTCCTACGACACTCCACACGCAACAAACTACATATATCTACAATAGTGTTTTTAGATTTTCTCGTTGCATTATTAACTATAATTAATTAAAATGGGGATTAACACGAAATTTATTATGAGATAGAGATTATGTACTCACTCTGCTTGTCGTTTCGGCTACGTTACAGCAGCCGGCGACGGTCAAAAGTGCACCGCGTCGTCTGCTGGGTCCGGACTGTGAATCTTCGGACACCCTCACATTTTCAGATATGAATTCGCCACAAGGTGAATTGTCAGTGAAGCTACACCGACACACTACACTAACAGTATCGGTATTTGTCTGCGTTAATAACGGCCTAGCACGGAGTATTACTGAATTCCATGTCGATTATATTTTAAATCCATCCTCCCGATTGAAAGTCTTATACTTCTTCATTCAATCGTTTCACGTTACTGTCCTGGTATGATAATGTTGTATCTCATAATAAATTAGGTGTTAATCCCCGTCTTAATTAATTGTATCTACGATTCTTATAAAATGTACTAGTAAATTTGACAAATTGACACATAAATCTCACCTCACCACCATACTCAGTTCCAACTTCTTCCGTTCGACCCCGTAGAATGTAGGGCTGCTCGAATTGTCGGTGACTTGACTCTCTCTAGACGACTTGATCCTCTAGCACTGTCGCTGGATATAGCCTCCCTCAGCATTCTATACCGCATCTATCATGGGGAGTGCTCTGAGGAACTATTTGATCTACTTTCTGGAACTGAATTCTTACACGCAAGCGATTGTCATTCCATCCCCATCACAGTGCGTTTTTTGCGGAACTTTCTACCACGTACTTCAGTTCTGTGGAACGGTTTGTCTACGGGAGTATTTCCCGACGGCTATGACTTAGGAACCTTCAAGAGAAGAGGGTACTCCTTTTTAAAAAGGCCGGTAACGCATTAGCGATCTCTGTGATTTCGCGGATGTTAATGGGCGCGGCGATGATTGCTTTATATCAGGTGACTCGCTTACACGTTTGTCGCCTCTAGCATAAAAAAAATGATTAAAGAAACTTTTCGTAATTTTAAAATAGGTAGGAAGCCTCATTTTTACAATGAGGTACTCTATTAGTAAACTTATAATTTGGTACCAAAAAAATTCCTACCTATAAAATATGTATTAGCTCAATTTCTGTATTTGGGTACCTTAAAGAAATTTAACAAAAATAATAATCATAACTAACCTAAGTAATAAGTTTTTTTTTTAATATCACTTCCAAAATTCTCAAGGTGAATGAAACGTTCGGACCTACCCACACATCAAAGCAGCCACATTATCAGTAAGGGAAGTTCTTTTTTATATAGTGCTGACAGTGCTCTAATTAGATATTTAAACATCAAATTAATTACGGAAAACATTCTAATTTAAAAGGCAAATTGAAGGCGACAGCAAAATCCCGCTAACTAAAACAAATGGCCGCTTTGATCCGCTCATACTTTATTAAAATCCGCGCGTTCCGTGCATTACCCCAATTTGGGGGGCAATTAGTGCGCGTTCCCGGGGGCCCGCCGACGCGGGGGCCTATCCGACCCCGGCCGGCAACGGCAGGGTTGTGTTGTTTGTTAGCACGATACGGAATAGGTAGGTAGAATGGTTTCATCGACTTTTTGTGTTTAGTAGATCAACATGGGTTACCAATAATTATCTATCTCTTGTCGTCCGTGTCGTCCGTAATCCTTATCGTATAAGTCCCAGGCGTTTGGACGCCAAAGTTGTCACTTCGGAGCCCCAGGTCACGATCCAGAGGGCCTAATTTAAAGCAAACGACTGAATCGGAGTTTCCCTCTCTTGCACACGCGCTGTGTGTCTCCTTTATTTGGATGCGATAGGTATACTCTATGGCCGTGTGGTCCCCGGCAGAGTAGAATAGGCCACCCTCACTCTTACCGAGGTGTCGTAAAAGGCGACTAAGGTAAAGCTGCTGGCATGATCATCAGCACCCAGAGAAGGAAAACTCTGCATTTATATCAAAACCCTCGTCAACCCGTCTGCCAAGCGTGGTGAGTATGGCAATTACCCCTCATGTGATTGAGGGAGGCCCATGCCCCAGCAGTGGGGACTTAAATGGGCTGATGATGATGATGAGGTATACTCTCGTTCGTAACGGGATGGCTTTAAAGACACCAGGATTCGGGAAGTCTGGTATTTTTATATTCATGTTCAGTATCAATTAAGAAAAACCATTCAGGACTTAAAATCGTCAGAAAATTTTAATGAATGACGAAAGTAGGATAGGTAATTACCTACCTACTAATTAGCTATCTTCAGAGCAAGCTGTCTTGGAATGTAACCACCACTACATTTCCTTAATCGCTGGTAGTTCTTACCTGTTTTGAAGAAATGCAATATTGTACAGAGAAACTTTCAGATTTTTGAAATGACCAAAATCTGGTCAGCTCCTGAATGGAGTTCCTGGCTGGAATTGTCTCCCCTACGTCCTCAACCTACCAATTTATTATAGGCTAGTGGCCCGCCATTTCGTTTCGGGACATAAGCTCTACTTTACACAATAGATGGCGCTAGGGGTCAATTACATCGCGCAAACGCTTCATGTTTTTGGATTACCTCTCAGCATTGCCGCTGTCTGTACAATTTTCTTCTTTATAAGTAGTATAGATAGATGGATTTAAGATGAACTCAGCGATCGAAGCTCATATATGAATGTGCACCTTTTTCTCGTGCACCGGGAGATCGAATCGGAGTTGCACCTCTAGATTTTTCAAATCTATGTGCGTATTCTACCTTTAGTTCAGATGTGAGGAAATAACATCGAGTGAGGAAATCTTACGTTTCGCATATCGTTTAACCAGTGACGGAATTGCAGAGGAGGGAAGAGGGAATTACGTCTGGAGAGGCATTAGGAGAAGCACAAAAATCGTTGGGAATAGGGAGGCGTGGATTGCTTAGGGCATCTAGTAGGTAGTCTGAATACGTCACCTTGATCCAGGGATGCGGAGATCAGACGGTAGTGGCTTCATTGTAATTACCAGACTTACCAAATTCTGGATCATGCCCGGGGCTCTAAAGCCGTGGATTTGGACGCCAACAAGAACACGCTGAGACGGTAAAGATTTTTATATTCCTAGAGAAGAAGAGAATTTATATTCCTTTGCTTTCACGTTCTAATAAAGCAGCGTATTGCATTGCCTTTATTTTTCACTCCTTAACAAATGTTAATTTTTTTAAAGTTTTAAATGTCAATTTCTTTCTGTGAAAACGTTATTGGTAGATTAATTATATAAACTCAATTAAGATAAACATCAAAAGGATTTAACTCGCCACACCGATCAATAACCATTAAATTAACGTGTCTCTTTGATCACTCGACATTGGCAGAGTTATTATGTGTTCGCCGTAGACAACACAGTAGCAGCCATATAGAAAAAAAAATACAGATTAATTAATTATCGCATAATTTGTAACATGTAAGTAAAATAATTCACAGAAGTAGAAATTGGGCGTTATCGGGAATATTTTGTAAATCGTAATCCTAGGGGCCTTAAGCATTGGGTCAGAAAAAAAACGGTCTTAGTGATGATCCTTTTCTGATTCCAGCGAAAAATAGAATTGGAAAATACTTAATTTCGTATTGTGTGAATTTGTTGGCTTTTCTTATTACGAGTAAATAATTTGTTAATTGAATTAGTGCTTTTTCTCTTTAGTAGGTAACTAAGTATTTGCTTTCAAATGCTTGTTCTTTCATTATTGATGAATGGCAAAGGATTGCATGCCTCAAGTGGCAGTGGGCAGGGCACATAGCGAGGAGTGCAAACGGCCGTTGGGGCAGAAAGGTCCTGGAGTGGAGGCCACGCAAAGGAAGTCGCAGCCGTGGCAGGCCCCCCACAAGGTGGACCGACGATCTGGTGAAGATCGCGGGAATCCATTGGATGCGGGCGGCACAGGACCGATCTGTGTGGAGAACATTGGGGGAGGCCTATGTCCAGCAGTGGACGTCTATTGGCTGAAATGATGAAATAGTAATCTGATTTCTTGAAAATATAAACTTAACAAGTAAGAGTTACCTACACTTGTACTTTCCATACCGAAGTGTTAATCACAAGCCCGCCTACTTAAACTAGATTGACAAAGTCTAATTACTTTATATGCCTCATTCAGTATCGACTCGGCACTAAATTTAACATGTTTTCAGGTCCCAGTTCTTTATTATTTAGAAATTTAATATTTTAAAGTAAACCTCCTAGATACCATTATACCTTACTTACTTATTTTATTGCTTCCTCAATAACGCAAAGCGGTAGATAAACAGAAAACAGATGCATGGTTTCGGCAAATTGATCTAGCAACCCTGAGGGGGTCGCTCACGTCGAGAGGGCGAGGTGAGCGGGGGGAGGAACGCGCTAGCCTTTGTGATCCTTTGTCCGATTCCAGCGCGGAAATGGAATTGGAAAATGATTTCGCTTTTAGCTGATTGCTTCGCTTAGCGGGAGCGCCGTTTGGGTAATTAAGAGCGCTGAATTGCATTAATACTGTTACGCTTTTTTGTTGATGCTTCATGGATGGTAAATGGTTTGATTGTATGGTTGCTTGTACACAGGAGAGATTATTAGAGTAGCTTATGCAGCGTAATTCAGTTTTTATTTTTAAGGCATATGTGTCAACTATTTGCGTCAAATCAATAATGAATACTTACTGCCACACTCAGAGTCGTTGATTAACTTAGTTGGCTACTTAAAGAAAAAATATTGACCCTGATTTTGATAGGCATAAAGACAACTGATACTAAAGTTAATGAACATTAGCTTAAATGACGTCTCTGAGTACGGCCGTAAGGCAAACATTTCCCGCAGGAGGCTAAGCATGGCTTTCCAATCAACTTACGGATGGTTATTTAGAATCCTTAAAATACTTTTATTTTACAATAAATACGAAGATAATCAATTCGTTTAACTATTAAATATATCATTTCTCCTGTAGATAGTTCATTTATAATTTTGATCAAATAATTTTTAGTTAATTTATGATTTTTTTTTTAAATTGCGCGGCTTTAAAAAGTGATGCTTATTTACATAAAACAACTCACATTGTTTTTTCCTAGCCTATATTTTTGTCCAAAATAAATGAGGGGCAACTAACCGATTGTGTCAGCAGCAAAATGAGCTCAAATCCGATAAACGCGCACAATATTAACTGTCACGCACACATTGCGTTACGAAATGACGCAATAACAATAGTAAGGTTGGGGAGGAAATGATATCTTACGAGTAGAATATAACCTATAATATTCCGCGGTCCATAAAATAATAGCAAGATTTTTTTTATGTAATAGGTGGCAGATGAGCAGACTGATCGCCTGATGGTAAGCGATTGCCGCCGACCCTAGACACCCGCGACACCAGTGGAGTCACAAGCCCTCTGTTTGTCGGTTTTAAAAACGATTTTATTCATGAATATCGAAATGTTTAGCGAAGAAGTTTATGGCGCTTGCTCGCTTCGCTCACTCAGCTCGCTTGGCGTTTGGTCGCAATAGGAACCTAGCCTAACAAAGGGCCTATCCTCGAGCACTCGACATTGAAGTCTCATTAGGGAATTGTGTAGACGAATGTATGAAATCTCTAAATTTGACGTCAATGTCAATTGCATGAGAATTTCCCCTCTGATCAATCACTAAAAAATTGTATGCTTTGTCGTTATTTTTAGGGTCTACGCTAGTTTATTTGTAACAATTATTACTAATTGTATTTTTATTATAAAAAAAGAATAAAAACTTAAGAAACTTAAAACAATAACTGAGACCTAGAGCTAAGTTAAAAGTAAGTAAAAATAGGTAGTCGTCTTATTTTTTTTGTGATGGGTGGCAGAGGAGCAGACGGATCGCCTGATCGTAAGCGATTGCCGCCGCCCATGGAGTCACATGTGCGCTGCCAACCTTTAGACCCCCCTGTCTCCCGGATTGAGCCTTCGGTACTCACCTCACTCGCGCAGTGAAACACAGCACAGTGTTGCTTCACGCCGGTTTTCTGTGAGGCCGTGGTTATCACCTCTGTAATTTGTTTATTATGTTTGAAACTTGCCTAGTAAATAATAGTAGGTAGTATGGTCAGCACCAAGAGTAGCTTAATGCTTTAGTACCATGTCAAAGTGACTGTTCTGCCTATTATAATCAGTTTCTAAGGGGTTCGTAAAAAATGTTACTTCGATATGGTACTAAAGTGTTAAGCTACTTTTGATTCAGAGTAACAGGAGACTACGTAGATAGAAAGTAACATTTAGTATCAGACTCAATATTCTATCTAACTAACTTGCTATTGTAACTATGTTTAGAAACTAATTCAGAACAAAGCTGGGGACATGTAGTTCGAAGATAATCGGTAGTGCAAAGAATGTTTGATTTAAAATTTATCTACAAGTTAAAAGGGACCTGAGTTGATTAAGTAATACTTACCCACTATTGTTTTTTTACATTGAAATATGTTAATTTATGTAATGGTGCCAAATAAAATATTTATTCTTCGACTAAAACGAACGCTTACCTACTTTTATACTTGATGAAATATTTTGTGGGTACCACGCATGAGCTTAGCCAAAGTCAGTGGGCAGTCGGCTGCAACCCACAGTGTGATGTGACGATTGAAGATAGGACCTTATTATAAGTCGTATCCACATAAGTGACTGCTTATTATTGATAGTCATGATTTAAAAGCGTATACTACCTATAATGATAGGTACTGATTCAATGGATCATCTTCTTCAGAGATATCGCTCAGAAGATTTTTCCAAATAATAAATCTTACAAGGGACCTGAGTTGATTAAGTAATATATATCGACTATTGTTTTTTTTACATTGAAATATGTTAATTTATGTAATGGTGCCAAATAAACTACTTATTCTACTACTAAAACGAACGCATACTTTTATACTTGATGAAATATTATGTGGGTACCACGCATGAGCTTAGCCAAAGTCAGTGGGCAGTCGGCTGCAACCCACAGTGTGATGTGACGATTGAAGATTCCTATCTTCAATCCTCACATCACACAACACAACCTTATTATAAGTCGTATCCACATAAATTGGAGTGGAGACCGCGACTCGGTAAGCGTAGTGTAGGACGCCCTGCGACAAGATGGGATGATGACATTCGAAGGCTGGCTGGTGTGGGCTGGATGAGAGTGGCCGAAAATCGGGAGCAGTGGCGTGCATTAGGGGAGACCTATGTCCAGGAGTGGACGAGTGTGGGTTGCTGATGATGATGATGGTGATCCACATAAATGACTTCTTATTAATGATAGTCATGATTTAAAAGCTTATAAATAATACCGACCCGATTGGAACAGTGGTAGTGAACGCTGCTTCGATTCCCGTACAGTACAAACATTTGTGTGCATGAACATGTTTGTTTATATTGGTCTGGGTGTTTTCTATGTATTATAAGTATGTATTTACAAAAGAAAAGTATTATATGTTTATATTTGTAATCCCACTGTTGATTCTGATATCCGTAACACAGGTGCTTGAGCTACCTATCTCGGAGTCAGATCGATGTATGGGATGTTGTGATATATTATTTATATAAAAAAAAACTTGCAAGGAAAAACATTCAATAGATAATTTTAACAACAGCTTGTCTTGTACTCGCACATTATCAGGGCACATCTCTAGCTCCACCGAACCAACATGAGCCCGATTGAAAAGCCGTAAATAAAACATGTTGCGATCCCTTCGTTCGCATTATTGAGTTACGCGGTCCCCGGCGTTTTGCCGCCAAAACGACGAGCATTTTGCCCCCCGGCGCGCGTAAAAACATCCACGGAATACCCGACACGGGCCAGACAGAGACGCACCCCATACCATCGAAAGGGACGGAAAGGTTTAATATTTTATCAGTCATCTCCTCATCAGGAAGTATTCACACATTCAAAATTGAAACTTAATTCGAACAAGTCAAAGTTGAAAATGTAGTGGTTGGAGTTAAGATTGCGTGTGTGCCCTTACGTCGGTGAAAGGAAATTACAACCACACCCACGTATAATGTTGCCGCAATAAAAAATGTGTGAGAAGAAATAATGAGCGGTTACTGGCGAGTCGAGAGCCTCGCGTTTTCTTCTTTTTGCCATTTATCCTTTAATTGATTACGGGCACCGTCAAAGAGCCCGTTGAATGATGGATGAATCCCGCAAATCTGATTACAAATTTAAATGGCGAATGCAGATGAGTGAATGATTGAAATTCAATGTGAATGAGGGCATCGTGATCTCGCATCGATGGCTGCGATTGTCATTCAGATTGAGGCGGTTATGTGAATTGTGTGTGTGTGTGTGTGTGTTTGTCGGTTGTGACGTGATGCTTTAACTAAACTCTACGTTGCGTTTCTGGCTTTCTCTTCTATCTAGCATTTTATTTAGGTTTAATATAACGCCAGGACTATCATCCAGATATTTGACATGTCTGGAATTACATTGAACAATCTATGTTACCATCTGACCTTCACAATCCGTGAACTGTCTTTTTACTAGACTATTTTATTTATGCTTACACGTTAGGAATATTTATCTCAAAACGATGAGACAACGAGACATGCAAGATTGTGCTTTATTAACATTAGGTATAACGAACAAACAAGCAGACAGCATACCTGATGTTAAGGGATCACCGCTCACGGCACCTGAACAACCCGAAACCTACATCACAGATATAGAAACATAGAGAGAGAGAGATCACAGAACTCTGTTACTGAGCTAATAAAAATATAAAATAATGGACAAGATGAGAACTACAGCCAAGAACCACTAAACCAAATAAAGTTGAACCATTCAATGCCGTGAAATTCTTTCTTGAAGTTATTTTACGTACATTTAACTTCCAAAGAATATCGGCAAATCTAAATTTTATTAGAATATTACTAAGCTTGCACTCTACGAAAAGTTTTTGATTTATACCTGATCGGTATTGAAGAGATATTAGTTATACCTACACTCAGCAGAAACGATTTGAGGTTTATGTTCTGAATTTAAGAAATTGTACAGAAATTCCCAGTGCACCTTTAGAAAACTACGTTTGATATTTTTGTGAAAAAAGATAGTCGGCAATATTTTTTATAAGATAAGGAGCGTCATTCGAGCGATATGGTAGCTTAGTCGCATCGTGAGAAAAAACAGCACGTTTCGTATGGTTTCTGAAACGCATCATCATCATCATCATCATCAGCCCATTTAAGTCCCCACTGCTGAGGCACGTGCCTCCCTCAATCACATTGGGGGTAATTGCCATACTCACCACGCTTGGCAGACGGGTTGGCGAGGGTTTTGATTAATGCAGAGTTTTCCTTCTCTGGGTGCTGATAATCATGCCAGCAGCTTTACCTTAGTCGCCTTTTATGACACCTCGGTAAGAGTGAGGGTGGCCTATTCTACTCTGCCGGGACTACACGGCGAATTCTACTCTGCCGGGACCACACGGCGAAACTGAACTGAAACGCATAATCATGTGCAATTGGTCTGGTTCATGCCAAAGTCAGACGGAAGTCGCTTAATTGTATTTATCATGGTGTAACCCTGGGCTCGAAAGGAACAGTTTTGGACCCAACCGGGAAATACATGCTATGATGAGGGAGAGAAGGCACGTCATGGTAACTGTGTCCCCAATACTTCTTACATCAATAAAGAAAAGAGACACATTCACTTATCTTTTTAAATTTTTGTAAACAACCGCTAAACAAGTAGGAAATTTGACAAAAATCGCTTTTGTGTTTCAAATAAATCAAGCCTCTCCATTATTGTGGGTTTTTTATTTAATACAGGTTAAGGCTTGACAACAATCACACCTGATGGAAAGCGTCAATGAGGCCTTGAATATCCACAGTTTAGAGCAATTACCCGAAATGTGCAGGTTCATCAAGACATTAACTACTAATGGTAGAAATCGTACATATATTTAAAAAGTCCAGAAGTGCAAACACTGATTATCTCTCGTAATTATTTACGAAAGCCCACGTTCATATCTACTGAACTCTTATCTCTGTTTAATTATTACTCTACAGAAAAAAGATCAATTTATGATTCTTATATGTACGTACGTACCGTACGTCGACTCTAGCTAAACACAAAATATTTCCTAAACAAACAACAACCAATCATTTTGCTTCACAGTCAACGGAAAGTCCTGTTTCGCTGCCTTAGTTCTAATCCTGATACATCAAGGCTTTACCCAGATGCGTCATCTACACTGGAATATTAATAACAATTTCGTCACTCTGTAAGCATTTGAAAGGTTAAACTACCTATGAAGATATACTTAATTCGATGAGCAGATACGAAAACAAAAGACGAGCATAAATGGACAATGCTATTAAAAGTAATTATTATGGTAAGAGGTTCCATGTTTAAAAGTAGGTATTGTAAAGTTTTAAATCTACTTAATACAAAGTCTAAACAATGTAACAATCCAAATGTAACCTCTGTCAAATCCTTTGAAATGAAATTCAGAACATCACAACATTTAGCTAGAACTGGTAATTTGAAATCATAGCGATGGCCGTTTTTTTATAGTAACACAGTATATTGGCTCTCCTCTGCCTTTTGGTAAGAATGAGGAGAGACCTTGTTGCAATCACACCGGACGCGATTCGGATCGATTCTTTGTTTTGATAAAGGAGTGAAGAACGCTCTAGTATCACATTCCTCTTGCTTTTACTCAAGTGACTTGCAGTGGCGTGAATATACCTTCTTCAAATCTGTAACTGTAACACATCAATGTATACAATCTTCATTCGATTCACACATTAATGTCAAACACGTTTGGTTCAATACCAAACGAGGAAATTTGTTGAAACCCGAAATGTGGCTCGCTCAGCATACGGCTCCGGAGAAGACGGTGGGTATCTGGTATGTTGTACGGCACATAAAGGCGTGCTGGAGTACCGGATGTTTTAGATAATGGCACGCTTACTTACAAAACAGCTATGTATGACTGCGGACTTTTTCTCATTAAGAGGAGCTGCATTGCCGTGCTGCCAGTTGCAGTGACTGGGGATCCGGGGCTCACCAACTGGTGCGGAAATATTGCCCAAAACTGTCCAATATGAAGGCAAACTACTCATAGCTGATAAAGTTTGGGCTGTAATTTCCATGAGCACTAAAACTTAAATTTACTCCGAATTTCCTGAATATTGGTCTTTAGTTACTAAGTCTTCTAGAAATTTAGGCCGCTACAACGAAGTTTTAATGATAAAATAGAATACGAGTTCTAACAACATTTAATGGTTTGTAATTACTCCTCTAATTTGCCTTGCAAACTATCTCCATTACTTCAGACACGTCGAATAGCTTTGGCATTACTTTCACGTTCATAATTACTATGTATGCGACGAATGACGTTTTCCACGCACATCTATTGTATTCTCATTCATCCATAAAGATAATTGTATTCGAGGAGTCTTCGATAGCCGTTGACGTCATCAGATATCTTATCGCCGAGCTGCTGTACCTAATTGTGCTGTTATCGGGTCCGCATTCGGAGTTTATTGTTTCTTTTCTATTATCATGTTTGCTAGAATTGAGCGACGGTTGTTTTGTGGATAAGAAATTGCTCCTTCCACATTGGAGGTATTCGAATCCAAATTTGAATTTTGAAATGTTTTCAATGTAGGTATGTGCATATGACGTACTTTAGCTCGGGGACGCGAAAACATCATCAGGAAAAGCAATCCGTTGCTTCGGCTAATTTCTCAAAATTGTGGATTACCCTGATATTTTTTTTGAGATAAAGATTCCGAACGTGTAATCAAGATTTAGTTCCTCTTCTTACCTAAGGGTTGTGAAGGTCAGACGATAGTCACTTCATGGTCATTACCAGACGTCCCGTAGTATCCTCCGAAGTGACAGTTTTGGATGCAACTGGGAATTCCAAGCTGATATGAGATGCGTGTTTTGCTAGGAAATGTATACGGACACAGGAAGATAAAGTAAGCTCCTTTTAAAGTTTTTAATCGGTTATTATTTCTGTTTTGGTATCGCTCACATTTTCGCGAGTATACGAGGTGCTAAAAGTTTTTGTAATTCTTGGGTTACATTTTTCTTGGAATTTATTCCAGCTATGCGGCTAGGTTATAAAAAGTAATTTCTTGGTGGGACTTTGAAGAACTAGGCTATGAAAAAAGTTATCCTCTGCAGAGTAACTGCTCTTAATCTGGCGACGACTGCCGAGGATCCAGCAAACTTGCCTTAATCTTACATTGAAGACTCCTAGTTTGGAGAATATAATATCATAGTGAAAACCATTTCACCGTGGCGTAACGTGTGAAAAAGAAGGAAACGGAACGGGGTCCTAAGATCTTAAACGGTCTTTATTGACATCGAAATCCTCCTAATCTTAGCGTGTGATGACCAGTTGCATCCAAAACTGTCGCTTCGGAGCCCGGGGTACCTACGCTACGCTTGGACCAAGATCCACAATTCAGTCTGGTCTCTAATTACAATGAAGCGACTGCCGTCTGAACTTAGCAAACCAGAACTCTTTTTTGACCTTAATAAATGAAGCGTTTTAAATTGTCCTCAATATAGTAGGTATATATGGAAAGTCTGATCGACAGCTTTCCCGAAATCATACGTGTACCTTCTCTGTCGAGTAGCTGTTCTAGTGATGCAATAGCATCACTGTGTACCTATCTAGTATCGCATTAACAATGGGTAGTGTTACGAAGAGCTGTTAGGCCTTATTCCAGGTGCAAATTTTCGCCAACGTAAATCACGTAATGCGTTAGTTCGTTTGAAGTACACATCATCTATCTATCAGGCTTCCGTCATTATTGAATAACAAGGCCTCTAAAACCAATCATGTAATAGGTGAGCACAGTGCATTTACGTCATTCTGTTCGCACGGGTATGTCAGACATATACTTACCATCATTCTCGTTTTAATCAGCTTCTAAACGGCCACCGATATAGCCGAACGTCATTTACCAAAGATAAAGCTTGTACAAAAACTGACATTACCATATAGAGCGTCGGCACCGACTCATTAGCGGCACGAAACTCCAAGCGCAACGCGCATTTTTACATCCAACGGTAACCTGTAATGCGCGGCAAAAACACCGCATCAGCGCTAAAAATACGCACGCAACCGCACTGCGCAAGTAGTCCAGTGTAAGGCCGCCGCTGGCACCGAAACGCGTTTGAATTTCGAAGCAACACGAGCGAGAACGCCATCTGTGTGAGTTTTGGTGCACGCGTACTCGGCGCGTTTGTGTGAGTCGAATTCGAGCCGTCCAAATGAGGTTATCCACCGCTCGTGTGTGCGGTCTGAGCGTGAGAGGGTATTTTACGTTTTAATAATTTTATTCGGCTGGGGACCGACTGCCGATCGCTGAAAGGGTCAAGTGCGTGAATGCTCAGCTTTATAACTCTTTATGAAGACGTCGAAGCGACGTGGGAACGGTCGTATTATTTATGGTTCTAGCGCCTAATCCGAATGTTAGATGCTATCTCTGTTGACGTGAAAGCGTGTATTGATTGTCTTGCTCCGAGCAGGATCAAGACATTAGGTAGAGAGGTTTCATAAGCAGTCGAAATGTTGACAAGATGGATTGGAGGCTTTTTGTACACATTCACTTTTTCCTTACCAAATAGTCGTATGTCACGCTCATTATTCCAGTTCCAGCTAGATAGATAGTGTTACTACGAGTATCAAGGTATTTTCACTAGGATGGATGGATAATGAGGTGAAGTGAAGCGGTATGCTATATTATACAACGGCAAGTTACTTGCGTTTCATCAGCATTTACTCAACTGCTATACATATAACTAACAAATCTAAGAGTGGTATTCGATATCTCGCGTACCTACGTATGTACTTAGTATTAGAATGCGTGCAACCCGCTAAATTTCCTAAATACGTATCCGTTTTCAATCAGGAAAATTTAGACAGTACCATCAAAAATCGCAAAGGTTTCCCGGTAAACCTTGTAGTACTACGCTCCATACTTTTTTGCAAAGAAGCAACCAAGTTCGGCAGGCAGAACCTAACTAAGTATAACCTACAACTCTAGAAAGGAGTTTACGGATGGCAGTAGCAGTCAGTCCAGCCGCCTGTGTGGCACTCAACTGCAATCAGATCCTCCAGCCAAATAGAGTTTTCAGTAAGATTAGTTCCACAAACCAACCACCTGATTCCCTATGACAAAGTGACCATGACAGTTTTTGTATCGATGCATAAGTAGATAACTCACAATTACCACTGCAGGGATTTTATAGAAACTAACCTAAGTAACCAGGAGATACAGTAAACGCAATGCGATCCATGTAGTACCTAGTTTCATTTGTCATTATTTGTTACTATGCTAGTTCCATGATAGGGACGCCACCTTAGACTTCTGTACATACCTACCTGTTAGCTTAGGTTTAAAAGATTGCCATTAATAGTGTAAATTGATATAGGATAGACCGTGTAAAGCTTCCTGCCAAAACACGTGCTGTGCGAATCGTCGATGATCGAATTCAATTCGGTATTGAACCCCTAAACTGGAGGAGGGATTTTGCCTCCTTATGTAGGTTTTGCCGCCTGTACAATAGTTTGTGCTCTAAAGAACTCATGGCCATAATGCCAACATTCTTATTTTACCATCGCACCGCTCGCCGTCGGCTGGGAGTTCACCCTCACGTATAGGAATCGAAGTAGCCGCGTACGGTACGGTTCCAGATACATTTTCTCCCGCGAAACGCTCCGGTGTGGAATGAGCTCATAACAGAGGCTTAACCTAGGGAAGACTACAGTATGAGGTTCTTCAAAAAAAGGGTTAAAATCGTAGGATGTTCATATAGTAGTCCTTTTGATCACATGAAACCAACGACATACTTCCTACACGAAACCATTACTCGACAATCTTATATCCCGTGTAAAGTTTTCTAAATTTTCGATATTGCCTGAATTTGTTTTGGTTTTAATAAGCTGCTAAAAAGCCTATATAGCTATTATATTCGCCATTTGTTCGCTATATATTTTTATTCTCATTTTGCCTCCTTACGATAGTTACCTATTTATAGGTAAACGGTGATTAGCAAATATCTAGGCTTATCCTCAAACAGAGGGTGGAGAACGTCTATGCACAAATACTCGTAGTTCTGTATACGTTTTAAGTCTACACATTCCTTGCAAATTTCAGCTTCACGACACAAGTTATCATCAAAAAGCTGATATTTAGAACAGGTTATTATTATTTGTAATGAGTTGGTAATAAGTGGACTAGATCAGAACCCAACAATTTCCAACGATCTTATCTTCCTCGAACCCAACTAAATCAGTCGATAGTTAGTCTAATTTCCCCGAAGTGCAGCACCGGCGTGTGCGCAGCTCGTTAGCGCGCGCCGGAATCCTGCCGCGCCGGTCTGCGTGGGTGTGTCGGCACGACTGCGACTAATCGCAACTAGTGTTAGGTTGATCTGACAGATCAGTCAATTAGGAATAATGAGGTTCAGAATAGAACTAAAGAGCAATGGAAGCTCAGCGGATAAGAACGCGGTATCCGAACGGGACTTAGACGGTCCTCACCTCTTTTTCAAAACTAAGGGCTTTATTAATTACGTTCAATAAACCTTTGTCAGCTGAAACAGTAAAATAGAGCAGTTTTGATGTTTGAAACAAAAAACGCTCATACAACATTTTCGAAACAAGAATGAAAACTGCTTTATAACACACCGTTTTAGTTGTTAAAGGTTTGATAAGCCTTTATGGATAAGACTATATAGATACTTATGTCTACTTCTAATTCGACGGCGAGAGAAAAAACTCATGAGACAAAACTTGAACGATTCGGATACTTTCTTCAAAAGTGGATACCCCCGTAATAAAATCCATTTTAACTAGTTCTACTGTTTAAGGTTGCGAAGGTCAGACTAAAGTTGCCTTTAGCCTGAGACACGCTGATAAGGTGATGAGTTTCAGAACACTGTCTCCTCTCCTCCACACTGATGCGACTGTGTTGGACGCGTTCGGAGAGAAAACGTGAGATTATGATAAACTGCTTTTGGGAATGTCCTTATTGAAGATCATCAGGCCGTTTTTAGACTTGATGAGAACCTACTATTATTGGTCTGATCGATTATAATTAATGCACGATATCCGTTAGCCTTAAATTGGTTCTACGCCTGAGTTGAAGGTTGAGTAACCTCACCAACTTCAGCAGAAGTATCGTGTTTAAGTGAGCTTATTAGTATGCAATGGTCTGAATGGGTTTATATTTTTATTTAACGTGTCAGTATTGCTGATTTACTTTTTATTTTCTCGTACCTCTCACAAGACTATGCAGCAATAAAATCTCCCACAAGACCATATGAAAAATCCATACTTGGGTGTGTACCCAACGTTTAGGCTCTAGGCCCATATGTGGAACTCAATTTAGAAACTTGTCGGACACATTTGGCCCTACTTGGGCCAAGTGTGAGCTTAATTGCACCTCGGCTGAGGCACTTACCTGGTAATGTTTGACGAAGTTGGAAAGTTATGGAGGAAATACGAGTTTAATGCAGTTTCTGGATAATTATGGAAAAGTAGGAGTGTTATAAAAAAATCCGTTCAATTCACATCGACCCACTTGTTACATTGTAGGGCATACCTACATACCTACTACACGTAGGCATTATATTATGGTAGCCATAAGGGGCCGCCGCCCCAGACACAGGCGAGCCAATTTTGAAATATAGGTAGGTAAGCTCATACTTAGTTAGTCCTTGAGTGGAGACCGCGACTCGGTAAGCGTAGTGTTGGACGCCCTGCGACAAGATGGGATGATGACATATGAAGGCTGGCTGGTGTGGGCTGGATGAGAGTGGCCGAAAATCGAGAGCAGTGGCGTGCATTAGGGGAGACCTATGTCCAGCGGTGGACGAGTGTGGGTGCTGATGATGATGATGATGAAGCTCATACTTGATAGTCCACAGTTCAAAAATACATTAGCCTAGATATGTATAAAATTTTTAATACTAGGTATACTTTTATTTTTAATAAGTTTTTACAGTATCGATAGACATTTACATCCCTTTAACCACGAGTTCTGTCAAACATTCTAGCTGAACATTTTGTTCCACGATTTTTGTAAATTCGTATAAAAAATTACAACTTTTCATACAAAGTCGGTCATAAGGACTTTGATATTTTGTATAGTCGAAAAAAAATGCGACGAATTTACAAAAGCCTTAGAACATAAATATGTTCTTCAGAATGGTTGGTATACATCGTAGTTATAGGGATGTAAATGTCTACCGATACACCCTGTATTACGACTTTAAGAGATATAAAAAAAATGATTTTAATTTTCTAACAAACCTTAGTAAATAGGTTCATTAACAGAATCGTCTATAATGAATGAGTACTAGAAATTAATTAGTCTAATGTTTCTGTTAATGTCTATAGAAATTTTAGTTCTATACATTTCTTGTCTTTTATACTCCCCTATCTATGTCTATTGGAGTCGAAATGTTTTCGCTTTCCTAGACAAATAGAATACTGTGGTATTTTGCTAACGGGGCAAGTAACCTATATCCAGTAGATTCTACTCTTCGTTAGGGTTAACATTTGTAAACAGATGCCTTCTTTGAAGAATTTACCTACCTCAAAAAAAACAGTTATAAATGTTCCGTGAAATCTTAGTGTTTGTAATGTCTTTATTGTCGAATAACTGGTAGGTCAAACTTTGACTTTACAGCCTTGGGCTGTGCTTGGGCCTTGGTGAAACGTCATCTACGAATACATGCAGTGGTTGAATGTCGGGAGTCTAAGTAAGTTCGGGTTCGAATTTATAGAAATTTCAAAATACCTTTCACTAATGTTGCACTTCCAAAACAGACAGCAATCAAAATGTAGTACCCAATAGGCAAGTTGTCTCATGTCACAATTTATAAAAATAACTTTAAATTCAAATATTATTCCGTACAAGGGTCCGAAATATACAAACTTCAATAAATATAAATAAGGGATTGCTGTAAAAAATCAACTTAAATACGCGTAAACTTAAATAACGTTATACACGTCACCATTATTGTAAACAACAAAACGTCAAACAACAGTTTCAGGTTATTCCTGGTATTTCATTTAAACGCCTTGATAGTTTTTATTTCGATAAAAAGGTTATGACAGTCATGATAGTTACGAGTATTGCTTACAATAACAGTAACGTCACCGCACAGATAATTAAAAGACCATCATGGCGGACGGCTTTTATAGCTGTATTAATAATAATAATATATTTCTTTATTTCAGTAACTAGGACGCACAAAATAAAATCTTAAAATCTAATTAGCACATTTAAATCATCAATCAATAACATTTTTTTTTATAATTGAGACTGAGTACATGACTCACTTCCGCTTCACTCCATAGGCCGTGGCGCAGCAATTACTCGCGTACACACAGTCTAGCTGACTGGCAATCATGGCCAGGATGATGTTGCCACTGTCCCGCACCCTGCGCACCAGGGATGTGCATTTTTTGCGCATTGTCGTGAAGAGACAATACACCCTGGCCTCGGCAAACATCCCTGATGCGCTACAGTAAACGAGGCAGCTCCAACAGCACCCTGAACGCATTATTATACTGCACACGGAGAGCATTGTAAGCCCTTTGCATATACACAGCCCACAGACTGCCAGTGTAGATATTAATATTGCTTCAAAAAAACCGGCCAAGTGCGAGTCTGACTCGCGCACCGAGGGTTCCGCCGTACAAACGTAGCGGTTTACAATCGAAGTGTCGGTATAAACAGCTTTTGATCGCGTTAACTTAGCAGTTTGATTTTTTCACAGCTTAAAGGGACAGTAGACCTAGGTATTTGGTATAAATTTCAATTTGATACCTTTATTCGTTCGTGAGAAATAAGGTAGTAAGTGTCATTTTATTAAAATATTTTTATTATATTATATAACTAAAAAAATTTGATTTTCGGATTTTTTCCTATATTTGCATTATATGACAATGTTTCATGCCAAATTCCAAGATTCTGAGTTTACGGGAAGTACCCTGTAGGTTTTGATTCCTTTGCGAGTGTCGAAAATTTGTTGAAAATATCGACATAATCGGCTGTATCTTTTGATTGGCTTGGCTTAGAAGTTTGATATTTTCACAGCTTAAAGGGACAGTAGTCCTGAGTAATTGATATAAATTTCAGCTTTATACCTCCACGCGTTCCTGAGAAAAAGGGTCTTGACAGACGGACGGACGGACAACAAAGTGATCCTATAAGGGTTCCGTTTTTTCCTTTTGAGGTACGGAACCCTAAAAAATCATATTTATTATGGCGTAATATAACCGTTCTATCAAATAATAAAAATCCTGGCAACTAGCCTATTGCATAATGTGCCACACTATATAGTAGGTACTCTGTATTAAAGGCATAGCAGCAGTTTGACACCTTTACCTGGTCTGTTATTTAGTAGCTCTTGTTCCGGCGGTAGACAAAGAAAACTTTCTACGCGATTCATTAAAATCAGTGAAGCATAGACAATTGTAGAGTGGTTGTGGTCACGTGCCGACACATGGCGGGCAGATGGCGCGGTGGTCGCTAATTTCTGCTTTTAATGGGAAAATAATGGCGCATTGTTAACTTTTGTTGAGAGATTTTTTACCGTCCGTTTAGCACTATCTTTTATTTACCTTTGTTCCTTGTTATAACTTTCTAATTATTTTTAAAGACAACAAATAGGTTGGTACATAACATTTGCATGACTTTAACCAAGTCTTCTACCAAACCATTCTGAACATTGTTTGTGACTTTTGGAAACTCGCACATAAAATGTAAAATTAAAAATAAAATAAAAATACGTTTATTGCTTTCTCATACAACAAAACAGGTAGGTACATATGTATTTCCGTAACACTCATAATTTATATATATAAACTAGAACTTACAATATCAACTTTTCATGCAAAAAATCACGTGGCTTGGTCATTTTGTATGGGGAGTCGACAACAATTTCGACAAATTATAATTCTGTAAACAATAAAAACTTTTTGTCTGGAACAAAATAATAAAACAAAATGCACGAGTCATTTACTATTACTATAACTGCGGTAGTTAAAATAGCTGTAAAGCTTGGACCACATCATCTCTGTGTCCCTGCACAGTAAAAAATGGGTTTCTATCTCTTTATAATACACCCAATGATATGTCACTTAAAACTTTACGATCAATTTAAAATAATATTTAATTCCCGTGCTATTTTAACTTCAACATATTGCTACAAATCTAAAATCTCCAAACCCGTCCCATAGTACCCTGTTTGACATTTCAATGGCGTCCGATGATGGATCTCCGGCCAATGAGCGGAAAGAGTCTATTGTCTTGTCGCGGTTGCTCCGGAGGCTTTGAAACTGATGAATATCTTCCACGTATTAGTCGCAAGATGGGAGAAAGTCGCTAAATGTAAAATTGAGAACGAATATTACGGAGAGTGTTGTTGAGCGAAAAAAAAATATACACCTTCTACGGGTTAGGTGTAACTTGTTCTTATTTTTTAATTTGTGGCAGATTTTAAGGAAAAGCCAAATTAGAAGGGGGCTCTTCCGTATTTTAAATAAAGTTAGGTACCTATAGATAACCTTTTAGCTAGAAGGTGTGATGTTGAAATTACACATTTACAGTAATGATGTGTTGACTTAGATATTCTCCTCTTCCTTGCGTCGTATTCCTCAGTGCAGAGGATACTGGCCGCCTTACTGCATTTCTTTTTCTCTCGTATGGTTTGCCTCCGTCTGTTTCTGTCTCCGGCGCGGTGTGGAGGGCGTTATGTACCATGGAGTCGAGTGCGGTCCGCATTTAGTCGAACCACCGCATTGGGCTACGTCGACGAGGCCTTTTCTCATCTTCTTTGGTTGATGGTTCACGGTACGGTACTAAAAAATGTTTCTATTCCCATTCTTTTCTCTTCATTCCGCGGACTTTTTGACTCCCCCTTGTAAAAGTTCATCGGGCGATGATGCGGAGCCTGCTGTGCTCGGAATTTCTCTGTCGGATAAAATTCGGAATAATGTTATTCGCCAGAGACGTCATCATTCGATATTGCGTCTAGTATTAGTACCCTGAAATGGAGGTGAGCCAACAATATCTCTAGGTATATAAACTGACTGACATCAATGACACGTATTAGAGAGGAATGGTCGCCACTTAGAGAAACGTACCCATAGTTAAGAACGTTTTGCAGTACAATGGAGAGACGATTTCAGAAGTTTACAACAGTCTCACCTGATGGAGAGTGACGATGAGGTATATAAGCTGTTGCGCGGTTACCAAGAAGATGCCTGTTCACTCTTGCCGTATAGAGGTCCAAATGGCTGGCGGTATAAGTTAAATGCAGATTGTGCAGGACTGAATGGAGGACGGCTCTGAAAAGAAGGTCTACTTTCAGTAGTGGACGGCAAACGGCTGATCGATTGCTTAGACTTATTGTGTAATTACTAAAGCTTAACATATAGTTAAGAACATTCCAGGTTATTGTTTGAAACTTAGTGTTAATTTGGCATTTAATGTTGATTGTTGATGAAATCCAAGGATTATCAAAGTTGAGCAAACATAGCGATTACGAGTCTCCTTATGAAGCGACTGTTGTCACGCAAGGCACACGTGATGTTCGGCTGCTTTGCATAACGCCGCCAGATTATGCAAAAGTGACTTCTTCCTAACGTGTTATACATTTATTATAAGTCTTTTTAGTTTTAATAGAGTTGTCTTTTTACTTTTTTATCGTAAAAAAACCATTAATAATATAATTTTAGTTGTCTTAGTTTTAGAGTCTAGTTTTTAAGTATCGTGATGTTACTACATAACACTTTTCTCTATGTTAACAGATTTATGGTGTTTGACACAAATATTTTTACCATCTGTATATACTATATATATTTTTTATTATTAAGTGCTAGAATCAATGAGACTAGGTACATGAGTAGGAATGATGATCGTACTATCTAAATTATTCATTTCATCCGAACATATTGTAATGTAAGAGTATGTTTCTTCGTTCTGTTTACAATTGCACCGGAATATAACGCTGTACTATCCAATTTTTAAACCTAGATTCAATTGTTTGCTTCTGGGTTATAGCTCGCTCCATTATAGGTTTGTTCTTGACCCTAGTGTGAATCCAAGAGCAAACCCATCAACACAACAACTCATCAAATTTAAAACAATGTATTCTAATATGGGAGGACTATTTAAACTATTCCATCCTGCCAGTACTCAGAGTCTGGACTTGGCTTAATGAGACAATTGCATGGCTTCACATGATAGATGGCGCGGCGAGCGCGCAATTGTCCTGTCTCCGGCTCTCTGGAGTTGATAGCGCAGGAGGGCATTAGAATATATAAGTTACTTTATGGTATTAGACCCAATCGCAGAAGGATTCAAGTTCGATTCCCGGGTGGGTCATTTAGTCATAAAACTAAGAGAAGCTCCGAATTCCGTCAATATAGAGAATACTTTAGTTTGGGACGATTTTTTTTGTCTGGTGCATATTTTTTTCGAAAAACTGTTTCATTGTAACATTGTTTTCTAATATATAACTATAACTACCTACTCTATCCTGCTCCTGTCAGCACTGAAATCAAAGAGTCTAAAACGAAAACAAATGAGATTTGACATGTCGCGTTGAAACAAAAGAAAAGCACAGCGCATGTGAAAGAGACGGGAATAAAGATTCATTCATGAATTCCGTTTCATTGTAAGCTTTTAGCCCTTGGCTTAAAGTGACAGCTGCATGGCTTCGCATGATAGATAGTCCGGCGAGTGGGCTATTGTCCTGTCTGAAATCAGGCCTTTCGGACTTGGTGAGAAAATACTGCTGAGCAGCTTGTACCTATTTTCTTAACAGAAAGACTCAAGTAGGTACAAATTGAGAACCGACCTGGGGATCGGACCTGGTACCTCAAGACCCACTGCGCCACATAGGCAGTCAAAACCTTCGTCATACTGTCTTCATGAGCACAATTGTGTAATAGGTGGCAGACAAGCAAACGAATAATGGTCTTTCGGCCTCCATATCAGGCCTCTTGCCTTACAACACTCATCATTATGTAACATTACCAGCCAGTGGTCAAATAAAGATGCAAATCACGCAACGGCCATTGCCTTATAGGTGTTGCGCCCGCGCAATTACACACAATGCTGAATCGATCAGCATTCGTTACCTCTCGACGGTATCAATTAAAATACCCCGATTGCTATAATTGCGCTTTTATAATCCGTTCGCGTTCTCAAATTATAAATAGGTAGGTTATGTACTCTATCGAGTGTGTGGGAAGGTTATGTTTCAATAGGAGATATCATGTAGTCTACGTCACGAAAGACATCCCACCGCAAAATACGGAACTAAAATGTTAGATTCCTTGTGCCTATACAAATAAAACTCAAATTTGAATGTTGACGTAACAGAAGTAGCGCCTATCATGAGACTTCTTTGGTTTTTAGGGTTCCGTACCTCAAAAGGAAAAAACGGAACCCTTATAGGATCACTTTGTTGTCCGTCCGTCCGTCCGTCTGTCAAGACCCTTTTTCTCAGGAACGCGTGGAGGTATGAAGCTGAAATTTATACCAATTACTCAGGTCTACTGTCCCTTAAAGCTGTGAAAAAATCAAACTTCTAAGCCAACGCAATCAAAAGATACAGCCGTTTATGCCGCAAATTTTCG
Source organism: Marasmia exigua (assembly GCA_019059595.1). Lineage (NCBI taxonomy): Eukaryota > Metazoa > Arthropoda > Insecta > Lepidoptera > Crambidae > Marasmia > Marasmia exigua. Next base: position 285,805 of record CM032470.1, read on the forward strand.
ACACTTGCAAGGGAATCAAAACCTACAGGGTGCTTCCCGTGAACTCAGAATCTTGAAATTTGGTACGAAGCAACGGTTTATAGCATAGATAAAGGAAAAATTACGAAAACCATAAATTTTTAGTTACATCACAAAATATATATTTTTTTAATAATTTTAAACTTACTACCCATTTACTCATAAACGCCTAGAGGTATGAAATTGAAATTCATACCAAATACTCAGGTCTATAATACCTTTAAGCTGTAACAAAATCAAACTTCTATGTCAACGCAATCAAAAGAAACAGTAATTTAAGCTGCATATTTTGAAACTCGCAAGTACTCGCAAGGGAATCAAAACCTAAAGGGTACTTCTGGTCGACCTAGAATCTTGAAATTTGGCATGAAGCAACGTTTTATAGCACACATAAAGGAAAAATTCCGAAAACCTTAAATTTTTAGTTACATTACAAAATATATATTTTTTAATAAATATAAACTTATTACTTTTTCCTCATGAACGCGTAGAGCTATCAAGTTGAAATTCATATCAAATACTTAGATCTAATTGCCCTTGCAGGTTTGTACGGAACCCTCGGTGCGCGAGTCCGACTCGCACTTGGCCGGTTTTTTTTAATTGGGTTCTACACTCTTATAAAACGCGGCCAAGTGCGAGTCGGACTCGCCCATGAAGAACTCCGTAGCAGCAAGTAAGATATATGGAAGGTAAATTGCGGTTTACGGTTTATAACGTATTAAACAACAACTACTCACTATATCTAGTTCAAACCAATTTTCGTTGTTAGTTTTCATGATTATGTACATCATATATTTTTTTAGTTTTATAATTCATTTATTTTAGAAGTGAGAGGGGGGGGGGGGGCACACAATTTACCACTTTAGGAGCGTCTCTTGCGCAAAGTATTGTATTAAGAAAAAAATGATGTTAAGAACCTCAACATCATTTTTAAATACCTATCCATAGACGCCACACGTATAGGTTTGATGAAAAAAAATATTTTGAGTTTCAGTTTCAAGTAATGGAGACCCCCCATTTTTTTTTTTTCAATTTTTGTGTATAAATCGTAATCGTAAAAGTTTCAATAGTATAGTTCTTATAGTTTCGGAGAAAGTGGCTGTGACATACGGTCGGACGGACAGAATGACGAATCTATAAGGGTTCCGTTTTTTGCCATTTGGCTACGGAACCCTAAAAAGTGTTAAAAATGTCCGGAAAATGAGAGGGCTTATATCAAAATACTAGCCGCCGCCCGTGATTTCAGTCGCGTTAGAAAATGACATAAAGTGGTCTGTATCATTCTCCATCCCTTCAACTATATCCACATACCATCCACACAAGACATAAAATATAACGTCAATACCTCGTTTCATTTTGGCGTAAAAGACGGACAAACAAACAGATAGACAGACTTACACGCTTTCAAATTTATAATATGGACACGACTTCATACGCAACCCCCGATTTACCCCCTTAAGGTGACGGGTAGGGCACACTAGCGACGCCACTTGATTTTAATTTTAAGCTACTGTTGGGTACTACACATGTTGAGTCCGTTTTTATACGCGATAAATTGATTCACGGCAAAAGTGGCCGCTTTTGGCGTGAATCAATTTTTTCGCATACGCGTTGGACCCAACATTTTTGCATGGTTATTTAATAAATACTATAAGTGTAAGCTGAGAGGTTATAACCCCGAAATTGTTTCAAATAGATCCCGTTTAGTAGCTTAAAATTAAAATCGAATGGCGTCGCTAGTGTGCCCTACCCGTCACCTTAAAGGTGGAGTTTCGTACTATCCGTTCTCAAAATAGCAATAAAATATTGACTCTACTAGCGATAACTTTATTTACGAAAAAATTTCAATCTTGTATAGGTATTATTTTATACTAATTAGTAAAGTATCAGCCTATGAACTGTACCACTGCAGGGCAAAGGCCTCCATCTTAGAAATCAAGTTATCGCTACTATAGGGGATTACGCGGCGATTAACACCACGCTTGCCTAATGCGGATTGGTGATCACAAACCCGAGCTATGTTCGAAAAATTCGAAACATAACATACTTTTTGCTCGACTCGGAAATCGAACTCACGGCCCCGAGGTCATGGCCCGGTACTTAAACTACCAGACCAACAGGACGTTAATACTAATTAGTAATGAAATAATAATGAACTTGGAATAGTTCTTCGGGTAGGCGGCACTAAGATTTAATAGAGTTTGAGTGCATTCCATAATAATGTCACAGTATAACAAGAGCTTTAAAGCATTATGTTGGAGAAATTACCTTGCTCTTAAACGCGTCAAGCCTTTGGTTATCTCAGTAGTAACTAATCTACTGAGATAACCAAAGGCTTGACGCGTCATCACCTCATATTGACAGCAAGCTATCAAGATCGCTAGCTGGCAATTGATCAACAAATCGTACCACACCATGGGAGAGCCGCGCTGCGGCGGGAATGGGTAGGGCCGACCGGGTTGATACCACGGCCTTAGAGAAAACCGGCATGAAGCAACGCCTTCACTGTGATTCGCCGAGTGAGAGCACCGGAGGCACAATCAAGGAGGAATGGAAAAGGCTGTTAGCGCACTTGAAATTGGTGTTGCGGGGGCAAACTCTTACCATTTGGTAATCCGTCTGCTCGTATGCCACCCATAAAAATCCACAAATATAAGATATTAATAGTGCATTAAAGACTATCCAAATATGTCGTTCTGTAACTGATAATCCCAAAATTTATATGTAAAGTTCATAGGTAATTCGAGAGACATTTGTTGTAACCTAATATGCATATTTCACATATAATTCAAACTGTGATTAAAAAACTTAAAATAAATAGAATCAGGTTAGCCTTTTGACTTGCCATCCAATTAAAAAGCCAGCCAACATGCCTTCCGAAGATGCTCCGAAGATAAATTCTACTAATAGCAAAAACAGGTATTGAATAAAATATTAAGTTATTCACAGCAGTTGAGTCGTCTATTACTAGTTTATTTGGTCTCGAGTTAGATCAAGTTTATTATAACACGAATTCATGTTTCTTGCAGGGTTGTCAACTCAGCATTTTTACGACACAACCAAACATCAAACAACTCAACTTCAAAATGGCCTCTCTGGCAGCCTCTCTCTATTTTATAATAAATAATAATAATTAAATAAATATTTTACGACATCACATACATTGATCTGACTCCGAGATAGGTAGCTCAAGCACCTGTGTTACAGATATCAGAATCAACAGTGGGATTACAAATATATACCTAAATATAAAACTTTTCTTTTGTGAATACATACTTATAATACATAGATAACACCCAGACCAATACAAACAGATACGAGTATATCATGCAAACCAATGTTTGTGCTATGCGGGGATCGAACCCGCAACCCTTGCACTAGAGGCAGCGTTCAATACCACTATTCCAAACGGGTAATCGTCGTTTTATACTCAGATCTTTGCCAAAATTAAAAAAAAAATAAGACTATCCATACAATAGTGAAAGACGTAGAGTTTGACAGTTTGGAAATAATTAAATAAATTAGGACAACATCACATACATTGTAGTCCCAAACAAGGAAAAACCTTGAACTATGGAAACCAGGAGACACGAAGGTTGCTACCTTCCAAACACCCGGACCAAACATATATTTCATCAATAAACATTTGTGTTAGTGCGGACATCGAACCTGCGACGCGACGTGGGAGAAACAAAGAAAATTTACCAAAGATTGTACTTTATACCTCCAAACTTCAGAGGTGAGTTTACCAGTGGTCCGCCGCCGCAAGTTACCGCCCTCACTTCGTTTCGGAACTTCATTTTGCACAATAACAAGAAGTGTCAAAATTCGACGGGTGTCCTTGTGCGGCGGCAATTCCCCGGGTGAATGCACCAAAATTCGTTCTTATTCCTCCCCTACGCTATAAATTGAACCACTGTGCAAAATTTCAAGTTTTTAGCCCTTATAGCTCAGTCAGTCAGTCAGCTTTCGCTGACAATCTAAAGATTGTAAAAAGATTCAAAGTTTAGTAGGGGCTTACCAGCGTTCTTTTTATGTAACAAACATTTGAAAGGATCTATAATAGTTAATTTAAGGATTTAGAGTAATTTCATCTACATTTTAGGGGTACCTAATATCTTTGAGTTGGTAGCCCTAGCCTCTCGTCGGTCACGGCCCAGCGGAGCGGGTCGGTGCGCGGGCGCCGATTCGAGACATGTCGCCGTCGACGACCGATGTTCTCCGCATTGTTGCACTTTTTGTGGCACTGAAATATCATCTAGATGTGATATATTTGATCAAGCATAATGTCGTGGACAGGCGTAGCTTCGCTGAACGTGGGCGAACCTTGTCGAGGACGAACCTCGGAAACGCTCTACAATGACATATCCCACCACTTAAGAGGACCTCGCAAGTAAATGTTTGTAGGGTCACGGTAACTAGCGTGGCCCCCTTGACCGCCTAGGCCTACGCAACTGAAAGAGTTTTTATAATGTACATAGATACTTATCTCTGGAATATGGCTAGTTCCGAACAGAACAGGACATGGAAAACTTATTCATAGCTTGTTGGAAGGTTTTTCATAATTATAGATTCACTCACAATTTTCATGTTCCCAATAGTTATCTATTGAAGCTGAATCTAAAAGTAATGCTTCATTGAAGCTTTGCTCATGCGAAGGTGTTAACGTCACCCCCAACTAGGTAGATTGTGATCTTTCGATTTTTTGCCATCGGCTACGACAGAAATTTAGAAAAAAGCTGACGGGTAGGGCTAGCGACGCCAATTTTAATTTTTAGCTACTAAACCGGATCTATTTCAAACAATTTCGGGGTTACAACCTCTCGGGAAACACTTATACTATTTATTAAATATCCTTGCATAATGTTGGGTGCGTCTTTGTACGCGAAAAATTGATTCACGCCAAAAGTGGCCGCTTTTGGCGTGAATACATTTTTCGAGTACGCGTTGGACCCAACATTTTTACAATTACATTTTTTTTACTTAACTTACTTACTTTTTGTACAATTTAGGCGGTCTTATCGCTGGGAGTGATCTCGACCAGACAACCTTCAGGTAAAGGACATCACTAGATCATAGTTACACTATCTGAATATGATTTTATTTATCATTTAAAGTAATACGACCAGGTGGCGACCTCAAAGCAGCTCGAGGCCAAGTATCAAGTGGGTGCCTAATTACCCCTAGTGACTTTCTACTGCTGAAATATACGTACACCTATAATTATACTTGAGGTCGACACAGTAACCGCAGCATTGGTTATACATATTTTGAGGCAATATTAACGGAATACAAAATTCTCTCTCATCTTAACGTGTACTTATCAGTTGCGTCCAAAGCTGTCGCTTTGGATTCTGGATTGGGGGGGGGGGCTGGTAATTACAATGAAGCTACTGCCGTCTGACCTTCGCAACCCTTTAACAGGGGAACCAGACCAACAACCAAACAAAAAGGAATACAAAATTCACGTACGTAAATTGGAACTTATGAAATCATAACCTATAAACGTGTGTAACAATGATTTAGTTGGTCTGAATCCATTTTCTCAGGCTTGCGAAATGTAAATATGGCCGTAGAATCATATGACTCGATCTTTACTTCTTGTCCTTACAACGAACACATGGCTCGCCGTAGAGTCCTCTCCTCGATCTCTATGCATGTCCTTAAAGATAAAAGATAAAAGATAAAAAATTCTTTATTCAATTTAGGTCCACACAGAACACTTATGAATGTCAAAATAGTACATATTATATACCTTACAACTAACACATGGACCCGATCTCTACCGTAAAATTGCCCTCTACTTACGTACAGTCACGTGCACTAAAGTATACATCCTCATTCAAACATGAACCTTATTATTCCGCCTTAAGAGTCCAGGTGTTTACATTTCATTGACGACCCGTTTGGATCAGTGGTAGTGAACGCTGCTTCTGGTGCAAGGGTTGCGGATTCGATCTCCGCACAGTACAAAGATTTGTGTGTATGAGCATGTCTGTTGGTACGGGGCTGGGGGATTAACTAAACCACCTTGTTAGTATGAGAAGTCGATTCGTCCAAATGGTAAAGTTGTCTATCTGTATGAATACTGTGATAAAACAAAAGGTTTATTATCGCTATTTTCCACGTGCGGGGAAACAAACGCCGGATGGCGAAACGCCATTGTTCACCCGAGATGCTGCGCTCGCGCGCAATTGCACTGAAACTGGTTAATAGCCAGCTGGTGATTAAACGGTGGGGCTTGCAATATACCACCACCATCACCACCATCATCAGCCCATTTAAGTCCCTACTGCTGGGGCATGGGCCTCCCTCAAACACATCAGGGGTAATTGCCATACTCACCACGCTTGGCAGACGGGTTGGCGAGGGTTTTGATATAAGTAAATGCAGAGTTTTCCTTCTCTGGGCGCTGATCATCATGCCAGCAGCTTTACAACCTGTGCGGATTAAGAATGGGATCAGAAATGGCGGCGCATCTATTCACTTCTCGCTCGCACACTATTTGCGTCTATACTCGCACCCCACGATTGCGATCCCATTCTTTATCCGCACAGGTTGTACCTTAGTCGCCTTTTACGACATCTCGGTAAGAGTGAGGGTGGCCTATTCTACTCTGCCGGGGACCACACGGCTTGCAATATACCTGTACGATAAATGACAATGTAAGTTTGTATGCCTGTGTACGAGTAGTTAGCTCTCACACAAGCAAGCAGCATCGCGTGAAACAAAGGGGAATATGCTACAGTGGAAGACTGTGTGAGAAATTTCCGCATACGTGGCAGCCTCCATCTTATCTAGTCTCGGCGTTTGATTCCCAGTTGTATAATAATATCCTCCAACTGATTACGGCTACGGCGGCCAATCACAACGATCAGCCACGTACGCAGGATATATTATAGTGCTCTAGTGTGTGCGCAAATACAAGTGCACTCTCTATTCCCTTACCCTCATATTCCGATGGGACGTCATGGTGACATGACCGGAGAGGGATTGGGCGCAGGACCAACGGCTTAACGTGCTTTCCGAGGCACGGGGATACAAGACCGCCCACTTCCAGACTCCGGGCTGACAATAAGAATCTCTTACGGAAAACATAGGAACAATTTTTTTGGCCGACCCGGGGAATTTCAGTTGTATATAAGCAATCATTTTATTTGACGACCCGATTGGAACAGTGGTAGTGAACGCTACCTCTGATACAAGGGTTGCGGGTTCGATCCCCGCACAGTACAAACATTTGTGTGCATGAACATGTTTGTTTGTATTGGTTTGGGTGTTTGTTATGTATTATAAGTATGTATTTACAAAAGAAAAGTATTATTATGTATATATTTGTAATCCCACTGTTGATTCTGATATCCGTAACACAGGTGCTTGAGCTACCTATCTCGGAGTCAGATCAATGTATGTGATGTTGTGAAATATTTATTATTATATTATTATTATCTTAGCGTGTTATTCCCAGTTGCGTCCAAAGATGTCGCTTCGGGGTGCTGTCGCCCGGGGTATACTAAGATCATGATCCAAGATTGGACTTGACTTACTTGACTTATTATCCTATGTCCCCGAGCTGGGACAGGGGCGTCAATAGTGGTCTTTCATCGCGTTCGGTCTTGAGCTTCGCGTTTGACCTCACTCCAAGTCCTGCCGATATTCTTCACCTCGTCTGCTACAGTACGTCGCCAAATTTGTTTGGGACACTTGCGTTCTAAGATTTGGGGATCAGACTACCCAAATCTTACAACGCAAGTTTATTACAATGATAATTCGACAATGCGACTTGGACACAGAAAGCGACAGACTGCAAGCGCATAGACACCTTTGAGATGTGGTGCTGGAGGAAGATGCTCCGTATTCCTTGGACAGCATTTCAAACCAACGCCTCTATACTTCGAGTACTTAAAATCTCCTCGCGACAGTCATCTGAGTGCCTTAGCAGGATCCTAGAATAATTCGGTCACATTGCAAGGAAAGATAGCGATAACCTCGAGAAGCTCACCGTGACCGGAAAAGTAGACGAGAAAAGCCCCATATTTTGGTCCGACCAAATCCGCACCACACTCGACTCTACGGTACATAAGCCCTACACACCACCGGAGACAGACAAATGGAGACAAACCATATGGGAGAAAGTATTGCAGAAGGGAGGTCACGACCCTCAGCACTGAGGAATACGACGCAAGGATGAGGAGGATATTGCAATGAAGCGACTGCCAACTATATTTACTTACACATTTCAGAAACTATCTAAAAAGTGCAGGTTTGATGAACAAATTTTCCCTCAGCGTCGAGCTAATTAATGGTAGAAATATGTAAAAAGAAGAAGGAACACGTTCTTATTCAATGAGCTACCATCGCAGCATCGCTCTACTATATGGGAGTCTCTATAGCCGTGAAATAGCAGATAAATACAAAAATTAACAAAAAAATACAAAAATGTTTATTGCAGTAACTTACCTTTACCCGTAGGTTGTCTGGTAGAAATCGCTTTCAGCGATAAGACCGCTGAAATTGGACACAAAATTTCTGTAATGCCTAGTACTTAAGTTGTGTATTTTGTGCAATAAAGTATATCTATCTTAGTCTAATACAATATTTTGTGTATGATGCTCTCTTTTAAGCTCATTTGCTTGTGATAGGCAACACCGCTCTTCCATAGCATAGTGACAATAGACTAAACTCACTAAATTAATTAATTTAAATTGAAGTATAAGATACAATATTTTTTTGTGTTTGTTTGTGTGTGTGTGTGTGTGTGTGTGTGTGTGTATGTGTGTGTGTGTGTGTGTGTGTGTGTGTGTGTGTATGTGTGTATGTCTGTTTGTACGTGACCGGAGGTGTGTGTATGCCTGCACATTATATAAGATAAATAGCAATAACGTCATCTACGCTGGTACGGTCATGTCCTTCAGAACCCGGAAACTACCGCCGGGTCCCAGCAGAAGGCATGATATTCGAGAAAAAGCTCACCACCATGCTGTCATAGGCCATTAAATTAGAGGAGGCGTAACAGAAATGCGGACCCCCTCCGGGCTCCAAATCGACACCTTAAGATGCAATCGGGAATGACACTTAAAAATCATACTTGTTCTTGTTAACCTAGATCATACTTTAAGCTTTTCAGGCTGCACCAGGGCCGTACAGCCCACACAATAAGAAGTTCAAAATCTTGTAGAAATAACATAAGGATATTATGACCCTGATGGAACTTATTTACGTATAGGTAATACAATAACAACTGGAGTTGGCCTCACAAAGCAAAGCCGACATGCGTCATACAAACCGACGAAGTGATTTTGTAAGTAAATTTATTGAACACTTCCGCTCTGCGTTTGTTTTTGCCGCGTACCTATTCGACTGTGACGGCAATATATGACCGGCGAACGTATAATATTTAAGGCTAATCATACCGCCGCATAGTACTCGCTTACAATGTGCCGATTTAGGAGGCTCAAAGTCACCCAGAGAGCAATGGAGAGGGCTATGCTCAGAATCTCCTGGCGTGATCATATCAGAAATGATTAGATCCGCAGTAGAACTAAGGTCACAGACATAGCCCAAAGGATTGCATGCCTCAAGTGGCAATGGGCACGGCACATAGTGGAGGGAACAGACAGCCGTTGGGGCGGAAAGGTTCTTAAGTGGAGGCCACGTAGACCGACGATCTGGTGAAGGTCGTGGGAATTAGATATGGGCGGCACAGGACCGATCTGTGTGAAGAACATTGGGGGAGGCGTATGTCCTTTAGTGGGCGTCTATTGACTGAAATTATGATGATTCATACCAAAGAACACGCTTATCTTAGAGTTTTTAATAAAACATCAAGGGTATAGTCCATTATAAAAGCATCCGAATACGCATAGTCTATCATCTAGCTAGCGTGTCTAACCCGGACTCCAAAGCCATCGCTATGGAATTCGGGATACGATTGTACCATGATCAAGAATTTAGTAACTCTGTTGATTTGAAAATAATACACGTAGAAACTGACCTGGCGAATACTATATTCGGATGGATCATGAGCTAGAGGCATTTATGAATCATGAAACGAACGTCACATTCATCAAGTCGCAACGTATCAGATAGGCAGGACGTGTTGAGAGAATGGACAAAAGCAGAGCTGCGAAAATAATGACCGACTGGAATCCGCAGCAAAAGAACCAAGGGAAGACCTAAGAAGAGATGGTGCGATTGCATCGGAGATCATCTTAAGGCGATGAAAAGTGTACGAACTGGAAACGGACAGCCAGAGATTGTACGCACTTAACAGTCCATAGTAGAAGAGGCCAAGACCCACAAAGGGTTGTAGCGCCGAAGAAAAAAGACACGTAGAAACGAATATAATCTGGTCTGTGACGATACGATAATACCTATTTGTGCAGAATTTATTAGTATTCTCTAGCATTCTGTTAAACGGTGAGTAATCAAAAGTAAGTATCTTCACAATTGGGCCAAAAGTGTGGATTCAACTGTACTAGTTGTATTCTGCTGCTTTTTCCCAGGCTACTAAAATATTTAAAACTCATCGAAGAAAGATCTTGAAATAGCATCTCGTTCTCTAAAATTTGCAATCTAAGAACAGCCTTGTGCAATCAATGCACAATTTCTTTGCCAAAACCGGTTCGTCGTCCTATGCAACAACTTGCATTTGACCAAAGGTTGCTATTCGGAATAAAGTAAAGTATCAATAGTTTTTTAGATTTTCGCGTTGCATTATAACTATAATTTATCAAGACGGGAATTAACACGATATTTATTATGTGATACAACATTGTGTACCTACTCACATATTTCGGCTGCGTTAAAGCAGCCGTGGTCACGAGCGGACTGGCGGAGCACGGCGTCGTCTGCTGGGGCCGGGCTGTGAATCTTCGGACACCCGGTGAAGCTACTCCGACACACTACACTAACAGTATCGGTGTTTGTTTGCGTTAGTAACGGCCTAGCACGGGATTTGCACTTGTTAATTACTGGATTCTATGTCGATGATATTTTAAATCCATCCTACCGATTGAAAGTCTGATCTCAATCGCTTCACGTACTATCCTGATATGATAATGACGATCATGATAATGGTGAGTACACAATGTTGTATCACATAATAAATATCGTGTTAATTCCCGTCTTGATAAATTGTAAGTAAAGTATCAGCCTAAAAACTGTCCCACTGCAGGGCAAAGGCCTCCATCATAGAAATCACGTTATCGCTACTATGATGGGATTAGGCTTAATCACCACGCTTGCCAAATGCGGATTGATGATCAGAAACCCAGGATATGACCAAAATACTTTTCGCTCGGCTCGGGAATCGATTCCAGGACCCCGAGATCACGGCCCGGTACTTAAACCACTAGACCAACAGGGCGTTTCCAAGTTCCGCATTAAACGTCTTCTTTCTTTTCTGGATAGAAAGAAATGTTTGACTAACCTTAAAAAGTAAGTAACTTTTCAGGAAGAGAAACTAACTCATTCCATAACCAATAAGTTAGTAACTGACTTACTTGTTTGTTGTATCTTGCAATACGGCAAGCCTTGTTTGGATAATCAGAGCGCAACCAGTTAGGCTCTACCTACTTCTAGAGCCACTTTCAACACAATTTGACTTCATTATCTGTACAAGCTTTGTAATTGGATATACTGGCTGGACTTGATACATCAAGTACCAAAAAAGATTTGTTGAAAATATGATATTTTTTTATGAAATAATATTTTTAAGCTTTCACGCACTAGTTTTATGAATACGGTTGATGTGGCCATACCATTGAAGCCGAATCTCCAACATTTTGTTTGCTATCGCATCTTAGACATGAAGGCAATGTTGCCCTATTTGTAATACGGTATATGACTATTTTTTTTTTATTTTTGCAATCAAAAGACCTCCCAATGATAGAAAAATAGTTGAAAGAATCACTTGATTCTCATGGCAGGTAGTTTAAACCTGAGATATCACAACTTCAAAATCACATTAATTTGGGCAAGCCCAAAACGCTCCATACAAATGGCTACTTAGATGTGACGTCACTCCTAAGTATTTCGTATGCATTTCATTTGAATTTGGTATGGTAGTTATATCAAATGTTTCGTTTATGTCAATTGTTCTATTATAATAAATGGTGCAAATTGTATGGGTTATTCAATGGTATAATTATTTTTTAATAATTTCATACTTTTGGACTGGAAATGGACTTGCCCATGAATCTTTGAATGACCAAAAAACTGGCTAGACGTTATATTTTTAATTGAGAATTTTTGCCATTGTCACACAGTGACCTATTTATATTTCGTAAAATCTTGAGCTTAGTCATATACCCTATTATGAAAACTGACAGCAAAATATCTGATGCACCAGGGCGGCATCCTAAGTCTATAGTCGCCTCTATGTTGTGCAGGTGTACCTACATAAGTCTTTGGCCCACTTTGGCATATCAGAATCTATCGAATTTCTTCAATGGATTGTCAACCATCAGGTATAATCAGTTCAGTCAGTCATGACTGACCGGATGGCGCAATTGGTAGTGACCCTGCCTCTTACGCCAAAGGTCGTGGGTTCGATCCCCACCTTGGACAAACATTCGTGCTATGGACACTTGCGTTTGTTCGGTGTCTGGGTGTAATATATGTTCCATACTGTAAAATATGGAACTGGAGCTACATGAGGTGCTGTAATAGGTTACGGGGCTGCCACAATAGATCATCTACTGGTCGCAGTGGCTATGAGACGCAGGGCTCACCCCATTTCTATCAAATAATATATTTGTGTTCCTCTGTTGTCTGATATCTGTTACACAAGTGCTTAAGCTACTTAGTACGGAATCAGGTCAACGTATGAAATGTTGTGAGAATTATTATTATTATAGTTCGGTATCAATTAAACCCTACTTGTTGTTGACAAAAAAGAACTCTTTTATCTTCACAATAAAATGACATTCCAATTAACTAAACCTGTGGACCCACGCCACGAAAATCAGCGATCATCACCACTCCATCGCACCCATACAAGTGCGAGTGTTTCGCCGATAACAAGGGTGGATTTATGAAGCCCGCTGGTTTTCAATTTCCGCTCCCTACGCCCTCCTCCCCGTCACCCCCTGTCACCCCGTTTCCCCCCAGCCTCGGGTAATGTTATTAAAAACGGACGCAGCCGACTTGAATATTTATCTGTACGAATTCCTCGAGTCACTGAGGAAGGGTTAGAAGTGCTTTTTAAAATTCGTTGTACGTTTTTCTTCTTTGTTGCTTTGTGCATAAAGGCTGCATAATGGCGACACCTGGTAGGGAACGAAAGAAAAACCTGAATGGCTTTATGACATATAGATATTATATAGTAGTAAATCTTCATTGTGACTAAATGTTTCAAAGTAAAGATCACATACAATACGGACATGCTTGTTTTTATGCTTAAAGTATGCTACATTTTGAGCAAGTGCTACAAGCATATATGGAACGGACATGCTACAATTATTTGTTGCTTATGCATGCTCATTTTGATCATGCTTAAAAATCACACGCCGCGCCGATCGAACTTTAAGCATGCTATTTGTAAAGGGACAGTGTGGCGGAATGCTTTAGCATTTGTAAAAAGGTTTGCTTATTTTTAAGCATGCTAAAATATGGGTAATAGCATGCTTATTGATAGCATAATGAGCACTGTGTAACAGTAGTATTAAGCAAAAACATTCAACCATTCATAGCCTACCTCTTTTATAATCCATAAAATTGTCTTGATATTTTTAAAAACTATCTTTTGTCATCGTGACAATGTCAAAAAATCATGAAGAAAAATAAAGAGAGTATATCTTCTTAGTTTTGTGATAAAGAGAATAGGTAATCCACAGTAATTCAGATATTCTTCAGTGCTCTTAAACCTAGCTTCACACTTCTTTGAAATTGGTCGGGAATAGGTAGAAATATCTCTTTCAATAACAACAGCGTTACGTACCTACATATATCTACTGCATAACAAAATAAGGAAAATAAGTACAAAGATACAAATAGGTAAAGAAGAAGGAAAAACTAGCACATAAACATCACTGCAATAGCGTGTGAGTACCCACTTATATGCCAGTATTTTTGCTAAGCTTTCAGAAATTGCTACAAATTGAATCGAATTGAAGAATCATCTCCATAACTAGTGATTGTCTAAGCCATAAGAAGCTAGATACTAACCTAGAGCTGATCCCACTTACAGGAAAAATCTTGGTCTTCATTTCTTTACCTGATACTCATCATCATCATCATCATCATTTCAGCCAATAGACGTCCACTGCTGGACATAGGCCTTCCCCAATGTTCTCCACACAGATCGGTCCTGTACCGCCCGCATCCAATGGATTCCCGCGATCTTCACCAGATTGTCGGTCCACCTTGTAGGAGGCCTGCCACGGCTGCGACTCTGTACGTGGCCTCCAATCGAGGACCTTTCCACCCCAACGGCCGTCTGTTCTCCTCGCTATGTGCCCTGCCCATTGCCACTTGAGGCATGCAATCCTTTGGGCTATGTCCTGTGACCTTAGTTCTCCTGCGGAATCTCATCATTTCTGATACCTGATACTATTCACCAATTTTTCTTAAAACCTCTCAAATATTCTCCCGTCCGCTAACTAAAAGGTCCCTAAGTCATAGTGACAGTAGGTTTATTGTTACAAATTATTAGGCACTCGATTCTGGTTCTAAATAAATTGAGCTTACCACAAATAAACGTGAAGGTGGGTTTAAAATATTCCTACAATATCAGATGAATTTAAATTCAGAAGAACTTTATAAATTTTCTGCACCCTTTTGTTAGTCTTTTATCTTCTCTCATATTCTCCGATGTTGTTCTCTTTCAAATTAAACATCGATTATACCTTCATCTCTTATTCCGTTTACTTAGTTCACGAGTTTGTGCTTAGAGATACCTTCTATACCTTCAGGATCCTGTAGGTAGGTAATCATTAGCTAGGTGGATAGTACCTTAAATGACTTGAATTCCATTTCAGAAAGCCTTTCGGAATTCCCTTCGAGTGTCCCTAATAACATACCTATGCTTTCACTTTAGGAAAAAGAGTTTGCTAAACAACTGAACTTATCAAAAAGTTGGTTTCCTCCGGTTGCACGTGTGTCTACGTCATACAATTTTTTATGTAGATTTTCTGCAAATGCTTCTATATTAGAAAAAAATTATGAACAGTCCACCTGTTTATTTATTAACTACTTATGAATAAGGTATGATATCGACTTTTCAATTTTTACCAACCACGGTTACATTTACCTTACTACCTAACTTCGACCTCGGATAATACAAATGTTGCAAAATCTCAGCTTTCACCAAAAATTTTGTCGTTCGTACATTCCTTTCACTGTAACAACATTTCAAAACCCACATGGTGGTTCCCGTAGCTTACAAATTTGCACAGACATTGCAAAAAGCGATCGTTCCCAGAACACCTATTGTTGGGACGTCATTACGTGCGCAATTTTGTACGATCTCGCATCCCCTTTATGTAAGCCAAAGATATTACAAAGAAACACGCCGACGATTCCACACTAAACCTTGTTGTACTTACAGTTAAAGTTCAATTTCGCTTGCAGGTAGTTGTTATGCAGGGATCAATGAGACCCCCTCGGTTATTTCGCTCCGGGTGTCTCGTATCGAGTTTCAAATAAGGGAACGCTTTAAGCGATTCCAGCGCTATCTAAAACTGGTTTGCATTTGACCCCCATTATTAACAAGCGCTTTATGCTTGCAGGTACTGTTTGAATAAAAGGTGTTCGGCAGACGGGTATTTTTCAGTTTCATTGTTAGAACCTTTTCCTTTGGCTTCGAGATAGAAATCCCAAACAAGCATTAGGTATTTACAAAGCGTCGCCACGTTTGTTTTTTTTTTTCCTGTCTCCGTTTTTGTATCACATATTTTTTTTATAATCATTTGTCGGTTTTGGGTCGTAAAGTCATTTATGGTTGAAGGCCGACCTATTGTGTTATGATTAGCTGGTAGATAATTACAGATGATGAGATCTGCTTTTCTTTTGTCTATTGTGCTTTTTGTATGTTTTATTGCATCACGACCATAATTTTGTAGCACAAAACGAGGTTTTGCGTTAAACCAGTTAACTTTTTTTAACACTTTTTGTACTCACTCATTATTACTTTTATAAGTCACTTTATTTTAATGAGATACTTCTCTTACAACGATCTAATTAAGTCGTAGTCACTTACTCGTAGTCTAACTTTTATGGTCATTACTCTATTGTTTTCCATAAATAGGTAAAAAGACTTTGTTATATTTTATAGCTTGACTTCTTCATCTTAGCGTGTAATTCCCGGTTGCGTCCAAAGCTGTCGCTTTGGAGCCCAGGGTACGCTTTAACCATGATTCAGGATTGGGGGGTCTGGTAGTTACAATGAAGCGACTGCTGTCTGACCTTTGCAACCCTTTAACAGGGAAACCAGACCAACTGAATCATGGTTACACGTTTCAGAAACTTTTTCCGAAACGTGCAGGTTTTCTCACGATGTTTTCCCTCACCGCCGAGCAGATGGTACTTAATAGTAGAAATACGCACATAGATTTGAAAAAACCATTGGTGCATGCTCGGATTCGAACCTCGACCACCTGCGTGGAAGGCGTTTTCGTATCCATTGAGCTACCATCGCTCTCCCATTTTATAGATTTACTATTTATGTGTATAATTATCGGCTCTACTAATTTTCTTGGCTAAAAATATTTTCAGCTTAATAATCTCTTTCCCACAAACTTCCAATTCTCCACTTACAAACGAAATTTCGGTAAAATCCAGTTGACATTTACGTAGCCGACAAAAGCCGGCAAAATCTGCAATCTAACGAAGTACGGGGGTAAAAGGAAAAACACGTACGAGCTCGGAACCCCGAGGCTTTCCAACAAAACCTCCCCTGCACTTAAAAGGAGGATTTTCTCTGCTAGTGCTGCCAAAATTAAAACCAAGACAAGACCTACGTTTTGGTTCCATTCTTGACGTGAGTTTCGGAATGTTTCACCTAAAAACAATTAACACCTTTGATTGCAGTCTCGATTTTATTGTTCTTTCAATTTTGTAGAGTAGAAATTGGTACAAATATATAGGTCTATACATACACTAAATTAGTGCTGCGAATCGGTTTTGTGCAGAAAATCTAGCGTTGTCCTATGCTAATACAAGACTTATAGACTACGCGATTATCGCAAGACCGCACAAAATTTTGCTCATGCGAATGCTCGATCAATTATGAATCTCGCTGTCTCCCACTACTTCCTGATAAAATCAGAGCTGGTGATCCGTTTACTCGTTTGCCACCATCATACAACCGTGGCGCTTATTCCCACTTTCACGTAGTCGCATATATCGGACAGCGCCTCAAAAACGACTTCAAAAGCGGTCAGCGCATGGTTGTGCTTCCTATAGCAACACTCCTTTGGTGACGATGGTCACTTTACAATCTGGCGATCCGTGTACTCTTTTCGTCTAAGCTGCAAGATCAAGATCGGATTTGGGCAACACTAGGTACCTACCTACTGCCTGACACAGGATTCAGAGGTCAGGGCGCCCAAAGCTTATTACATTTACATACTTACTACGATGACTCAGCGATACAAAGTGTTACCTACTTACTTTGGCGTCCGTAATTCCGTTAATGATTTTGCATAGCTTTGACTTAGTAATCTTCTTCTAGGTGCACTATCCTAACAAAGTTGTGATCAAGGATCATCTATTGGTTGCGGCGTTCTCGATCTCTTTCTGGCCCTGCGTGTGAGGGACCACTACTTATATGACTTATAAGCACCTACGAGCAGGTACATGCATTGTATACACGTAGGTGCTTCGATCTGCCGCGAGAACATTGTTGTGACAACATCGTCGTACGCGCGTCGAGGAGCGGTGCGGCAGGCAGTGTACCGGTGACGTCACGGCAGCCGCCGCGGATGACCCCCGCGACGAAGCATCACTCTGCCCGGGACCCCCATCGTACACACTAGCCCTTCGCGTCTTACGATAATTTTGTTAGCTAAACCGGCAGAATTACAGCACCTTTAAATTTACAGCCCGCTTTTATTTATATTAACATCCCCCAATCGTTAGGACGTCATCTTTTTATACGATTATAAGATCATCATCACCTGAGCATTTAGTTTCGGTTGCATCCCAAGTAGTCACTTCGGCTCCCGAGGTCCACTTTCCTGATACAACTACTACGTAGAGACATCGGGACGCTTAGCGTCTTTTACCGTCTATATCATGGTGAGTGCTCAGAAGAGCTTTTCTCACCTCTTCCCACTTGCCCTTTCCGTCACAGAACAACACGCGCAGGACAACGCAGTCACCGCTTCACAGTGGAAAACATTCCATCACGGACTAAAAAAATTGGCAGTTGCTATTTCTGCTCCACCAGCAAGAAATGGAATTCGTTGCTGGCGCATGTATTTCCTCCTTCCTACAATATGGATTCCTTCAAACGAAGCGTGAAGAAGCGTCTCGCGGGCCAGTATGACACTCCCAACTGAAGTGATGCCTCCCCTCCGGCCACATTGGCAACTAAGATTCACAACCAGTTGCCGAAAAAGAACTGACATTCTTGCTAACCAGTTGCCAAAGACGATAGATTTTTCTTTTTTCACACTTGCCTGGTTGTGAAACTCACAGTTGCGAAAGAAGAACCAGCTTTCTTGCTACTCAACCTTAGTTCTTTTCTTTCTAGCGTTATGACATCGCTTTGGTTGTAATTACAACGTGGGCTCTTCTCTTGCTTACCCAAGTCTTTGCTTACTCAAGTTGAAGAGAGCCAATATACTGTGTCACTATATAATAAAAAACAATTCGCACAGTGTCTGGCATTCGTAATGGTCAGTTTATTTGTACTCATGTTATCCTTTATGACGTCACCCCACACATTTATAGGTCTACCCGTTCTGCCGGGAACTAGCGGTGCTAGCATGGCCATGCATTTGTATCTCACGCAGCTATTCGGTTTCCGCAGGACATGGCCGTACCAGCGTGGGTGACTATCCAGCAGTTTGTCTGCTATGTCACGGCCGTGAAAGCTGCCCCGTATGCGTGAGTTTTTCAGGCTGTCTACCATTATAATACCAACTGACATTAAACCTATGCTGGTTAATGGCATATCCCTATGTTTTCATTTATAAGGTTATACCAGAGCGACGCGACCCAAAACATTGTATATCTTATTCTTAAAGCGATACTTAGTGGAGAGGACACTAAGTATCGAATTGCCGTCAATTTACTTAACATCTGGTGATCCGTCACTTATCACATAAAATAAAAGAAAATATAATCCCTTTCTTCTCATTCATTTATCATTATGTATAATGAGTTGCAGTAAATTGTACTTTAGCCGTGTGGTCCCCGGCAGAGTAGAATAGGCCACCCTCACTCTTACCGAGGTGTCGTAAAAGGCGACTAAGGTAAAGCTGCTGCCATGATCATCAGCACCCAGAGAAGGAAAACTCTGCATTTATATCAAAACCCTCGCCAACCCGTCTGCCAAGCGTGGTGAGTATGGCAATTACCCCTCATGTGATTGAGGGAGGCCCGTGCCCCAGCAGTGGGGACTTAAATGGGCTGACGATGATGAAATTGTACTTAAATCATGTCTTAACAGATCTTCTAAGTAGTCATGTCTTGCAACTGGATAATATTCAGGCTGTGATACAGTTAATACAGTCTTCTGTCATTTGATTACGAGTACATAGGTAAATTCACAGAAGTCCATCAAATACGCGTGCTGCGGAATCCTTCAGTACAAATATCGGATTTAGTGTCTCATTCTTAAGAAATGGGTAATTTCATTAGGTTCGTTCGGGCTGTTTTTAAAGGTTCCACCAGTGCTTAAAATTTGGACATAGCCCACATTAAAGAAACAAAATGGCGAATTAGCGAGAAACCATCGGACAAATTGCGTACGAATTTTAAAATTGTGAGCGGTCGTTTAGAATTTTCTAAGTCATTAATTCTGAGAGCAGAGGGCACGACAACATAAGGAGTTTGAGGGCAGCCTCAGATAACGATCGCGGTTGGCACAGTACAAAAAGCAACAGTGAATAATTAATGTAGAGACGTGTAAAACCGCACACGCGTAAAACCTTTATTACAATACAACAGAAAAGTGTTATTTTTATAAAATAAAATTCTTAGATACATACTAACTTTTAAGAAAAGAGCGAATTCTTTCCTTTGTACATATAAGGCCGGCAACGCACATGTGACTCTATTTATTAATTTATTCATTAAATTGCACATGTTTTATAGAAGTCTTAAAACTGGATATTAGTGTTGATTTCCATAGAAGGTGGCAATCGGTTATCATTAGGTAATCTGTTCTGTCTGCTCGTTAACTTTAATCACAAAAAAAATAGAACACAAATTAATGATGTTTTTTTTCGTCTGCTTGTTTGTTGAAATCAATGCTTTGATAACAATCAAACAACAACATCAACAATCGTTTTAATTTTTGGTCCGTTCTAAATATTTCCAAACATGTCTCTTAACTGTTTTTTTATTGGTTAAAATAGGCACACGAGCTTACGGCCCATCTATCTTATCTAAATGGTAACCGCTGCTCATAGAAAGAAAGATAGAAAGAAATATTTTTAGACATTGACATCAATTAAAAAAGCACAGTAATGCCGCTCCGTGAAAGAAGAACTCTTTTAAATTTTTACGAATACCCAGATATTTTCTCGCAATCTAACCTAACGTTAAGTTGAGATGCTGTCAAGGGTGCATCATGTCTTGCAAGTAGGAATAACGTATTTACTTTTCTCTTGAAAACATCCGAATGATAGTGTTCGGGGAACATTTCTGGCATATTAACTAATATTTTTTCCAAAAAACCTTTTTTCAACTCATTCCTGAACTCCTAAATCAAACAAAAGAACTCTTTCTACTCCACACTAAAGTTAATTTATTAGTAGGTAACTTATACCAAGTCTAGTAGTCCTAAAACCAACAAAAGATATCTCATAGTAGTTACCTTGCTGATGAGTACTTGACTGTGTCTGACCAGTCTTGACAAATGCACCTCGCACAAGACCGGCAAAAAGTTTAATTTAAGGGGAATCCAGCCGTTGGCTTAGACTCGCTGTGTCCGAATAACGACTTTTTTGTGCGTCCCCAAGACGATTACGTTGGATTGCTTTCTAAATTTAGATCCAGGGATTACTACCCAAAAACATGTAAGGTTAGCTAATTTCTCAATTCTGTCGGCATAATATTTGTTTGTAGGTAACTCAAAATGATTTCTTGCGAAGAAGGACTCTATCATACAATCTGCAGGCGTAAGGACGATGAGTTTATTACAACCGTGCCTATAAATTGTGTCGTCATATCATGATGTAGGTAATTGATATGAAGGTTCGAAGTTGCAATGGTTGTTAGCTACTTATGTTGGCTTTATTTCTAAGACTAGTGGCCCGCCCTCGCTTCGCTTCGGTAATTCGATTTTGAAACAAAACATTTAGTAATTGTATTTTTGTATACGAACTTAATTCGTAGTTAACCAATTTCGAGATTATAGATAGTAGGTAGGTATTTAATACCTACCTACTATCTATAATATATACGCTGCTGGCATGATCATCAGCATGGCCGTGTGGTCCCGGCAGAGTAGAATAGGCCACCCTCACTCTTACCGAGGTGTCGTAAAAGGCGACTAAGGTAAAGCTGCTGGCATGATCATCAGCACCCAGAGAAGGAAAACTCTGCATTTATATCAAAACCCTCGCCAACCCGTCTGCCAAGCGTGGTGAGTATGGCAATTACCCCTCATGTGATTGAGGGAGGCCCGTGCCCCAGCAGTGGGGACTTAAATGGGCTGTTGATGATGATGATGATGAGGTATTTAATTGGGACTAAAAATGAGACTCGTCAACTCTCTCGTTTTCCCAAAATTTTATATGTAGAGTTGAGACCTGGACCTTAAAAAGGCGGACCGCGATCGAATCGACACTTTGACGACAGCTTATCGCACCAATATGTCTCCATCCTCCGTGAATTAAATGAGGTTACGAGTGCTACGGCGGCAATCGCTTACCATCAGGTGATCCATCTGCTCATCTGCCATCTGTTACATAAAAATGACGTTTTAAGCCCCGTTCACCGATTCAGGAGTTGAATAAAAAAATGATGAAAGTCCTTAAATATTTTTTTATGACTAGCATTAAATATAACCAGTTGTATAACCACCGTTGACCTATTTAGGGGTTGAATATAAATACTAAAATGCCTTTCATTAATATTGCATAAATTTTCATGACTCTAGCACTAAATATGGCGAATCTTTCATTCGACGATTTAACCCCATTTCACTTCTTTAGGAGTTGAATAAAAAAATGCTGAATATTTTAATTTAAATAAAAAGCCCAAATATCAATTTTCATGACTCTAGCTTTAAAAATAACCGAACTTCCATACGACGTTTTAACCCCTGTTCACCCTTTTTAGGGGATTAAATATAAAATATGCTGAAAGTACTGATATTGATTTTGTATGAACAGTGCAAATACCAATTTTCACGACTCTAGCATTCAATATGACGAATCTCCCATACAACGTTTCAACCCCCATTTTACCCCGTTGGGGATTGAAGAAAAATAAATGCCCAAATCACTTTTCTTTAATTTGTATGATCAGCCCAAATATCAATTATGATGACAAGCTTTAAAAATTACTAATCTTCCATATAATGTGTTTACCCCAATTGTGGAATTGGGGTATAACCCCCAAAGGAGTGGTCCTTTGGGGGTTGAATTTGAAAAAAAAAGATATATTTTTATTTTTGGTAAATAAGCTTTATTCCAATTTTTCAAATCTCTAACATCAAAAATTACACACTTTCATACTAACATTAACGCCCCTTTCACCCCTTTAGGTGTTGAATTTTTAAAAACCCCTTATCGCCAGTTTTTTCAGTGCGCGCCTACATAATAAAAACTACCTATGATTCAAATAGCGATTGTCATTCCATTCTCATCATCTCGATGGATGGCGGTCGAATACTGTGCGTTTTTCGCGGAACTTTCTACCACGTACCTCAGTTTTGTGGAACAGTTTACCTATGGGAGTATTTCCCGACGGCTACGACTTAGGGACCTTCAAGAGAAGAGTGTACTCCTTTTTAAAAAGGCCGGCACGCAAGATCGCTAATCTCTCTGATTTCGCGGATGTTAATGGGCGGCGATGATTGCTTTCCATCAGGTGACTCGCTTGCTCGTTTGTCGCCTCTAGCATAAAAAAAATTAAAAAAAAAAACATGATTTTTGGTACAGTAGTTTCGGCTGTGCGTTGATAGATCAGTCAGTCAGTCAGTTACCCGCCGAGGCGTTACTTACTTACTACGCTGGCTCAGCGATCCAAAGTGGGTCTTGGCCTCCGACGTCAAAGTTCGCTATTTTTTGCGGTCCTGTGCCAATTCCGTCCAATCGCGCACGTTGAGTGCTTTGAGGTCCTTGGCGACTTCGTCCCTCCAGCGGTATCTCGGACGACCCACTGGACGTCGCCCCATTGGTCGTCCCAGATAGGCTCTTTTGGCTGCACGCTCCTCTCTCAACCTCTCCACGTGTCCGAGCCAGCGCAGTCGAGGCGTTACCTCTTTATTAATCGTATAGATAAGAGTTAAGGATAGATTACTGGCCAAAAACATGCTAAATTCTCAATTTGCGTATCTTCCACCGTATCTACTATTAGGGTGAGTTTTCAGAGGAGTTGTCGAACTGCCGAATTTCACGTAGATCCAAAGAACTCGTGACCGTAAACTAAGATGGATGGATGGATCCGTATCATCTACTTAAATGCTTGGCGGTTCACAAACGCACACAGAATGCATTTTCTGCCACACATCTCCTCTTTGTGATTCTAGCTACAATTTTCCCGCAGAGCGGTATTTCCGAACTGGCACGACATGGTATTATTTGAGGTGACGGGTATAGGGCACACTAGCGACGCCAAGCGATTTTTAGCTATTAAACCGGAATGCGTACGCGAAAAATTGATTTACGCCAAAAGCGACCACTTTTGGCGTGAATCATTTTTTCGCGTACAAAAACGGACCCAACATTTGTGCATGGTTATTTAAAAAATAGTACAAGTGTTTGCCGAGAGTTTGTAACCCCGAAATTGTTTAAAATAGATCCGGTTTAGTAGCTAAAAATTAAAATCGATTGGCGTCGCTAATGTTCCTTACCCGTCACCTTAAGAAACGAACTTCCTAAAAGGTTGGCCACGCTTTTTTGTCATCTCATGTAGGTCTATCCATGGCTTCAACTCGCCATGGATAGATCACAGTGGCGAACAATTGGAGAGGCCTACGTCCAGCAGTGGACTGCGATAGGCTGATGATGATGATGATGATGATGTAGGTCTATGTGAAAAAAAATCTAGCACCACTAGTAATAAAACTGACAATGATTCTAGAGGTATTGGTTTTTAATAACTCTACCTCGTGCTGATATTATCTTACAATCTGGAAGCACAACAAGAGCGCATTTCAAAATTAAACGTCCTAAAATATCTAGGGGTCAAGGGTCTTTCTCGTTTCGAATTGACTAAAGATCGAAAAGTTGGATCCAGCCGTTAAATACCCATTCCGCTAGACTCGTACTGGTCGCAACTATAAATTAATACATAATGTGAGTGTGGTCTTGACAGACTGGTTGTGGTTAGCAGGATGGATAGAAAGAGAACACTGGAACATTTACTAACCCGCTGGTCTTACTCCGATACGATACGTGCTATAGTGGAAGCGCTCCGATATGCTGACGATAAGAAGACATGGAAACAGCTCATATACTCCTCCACCAAATCATTTCAGAACGGGCACAACCTTCAGTAATGAAGAACACGACTAAGAAGAAGAAAGATACCGACCGGTCTGGGTTTTACGCTATGAAATTGTTCTTTTTACAGACAGAACAGAACATACAAAGTTTCAAGGAAATCTTACAGCATTATTTTCTTGCGATAACGGTACCTCGCACAGAAAATACAAGTACCTATATATCGCATTGTAACTTTTTTAAGGAGCTACACTGTTAACAAAATATAATCATTTACATCTAAGAACTATTTACTAAATACAAAAAAAATATCTATATCCCTGAATGGCCAAACTGATACGTTGGCCCAGAAATACTAGCTCTCCTGTCACCCGTAGCCTCGTCCAGCCTCTGGGCTAGTTCACAGTACAAGTGGTGGGCACGTCCCCACGATCCGAGGGTTTCAACTCCAAACGGCTCAAATAGGCAGGTGTTGCTTAAACCTGCGTGTTTGCGCCGTTTGAGCGAATCCACTGATGCAGCAGCGGCCCCAGCCTCTAATGCGGTACGCGGAACATGGGTCGGAGCCAAAGTATTGTGTCGTTGTGTCCCACACTAGGGGTCGCCCCGTCTTCCATGTTAACTTAAACCCTATTTTACCTTCCGCGGACTATTATGAAAGAAAGAAAGAAAGAAAATACATTTATTGACCATCACAATACAACAGGAAACAAAGTTATAACAGTTGGTACACGGTTTAAAAAACATAAATTTTACACAGAAGAGGAACAAAGAAATGTGGATAGTTTGGTCAACCAGGTCCCGACCTCAGCATTAGCTGCCACTACAATATATGCATTGCCGCAGCAGCGCTGGTATTCTGGCGGGAAAGATTGCTGAAAAACGCAGAGCAGTAGACGCAAAATTATCTGCAACATCCGAAATTGGATAAAATTAAGACTTCACAACAATTTTTGTGCTGCTTACCATGAATAAGCCACATTTAAAGAACTTACGGCCAATCTTCAGTATACATTACTCTTACACGGAAAAAAATACTGGTTAAACTAAACGCTAACACTCCCGCCGAAGCATCAACACATACAACCATTCTCCGATACAAACACATGTGCGTGCGACTCGCGCGAGTCCTACTAGCTTATTCCTAGCCTATTCCTAGCCCCTAATTCCGGACACGAAATCGGCGAAATCGAGGCAGGTTGGCGGCGCGGACATGGTTGACGTCACGGGCTGCGGCGCGGGCGGCTCATTTCATTTCATTCTTCCATGCATATGGAACTGGTCTCGAAAGCAGCGAACGCAGCTGCAGCTGCTGCCCGAGACTACTAACTTAGAGTCCGTGGCTTTAAACCTCAGTCGCATTGTCAAGAAACAGTGCCAGGTCTACACTGGTACACTGCTTAGAAAGATATGAAACTACAAACTCCTGACTCTCTCGAGACGATAACTTTTAAAGTTACCAAGACAATGTTCAGATTTTAAAGAAATCTCTTATAAGTGGATCCGGCTGAACAGAGAACATAGGCATTATAAAAAGTGTAAATGTACAACTTGCAAACAGAAAATTCAACGCGAAATGGAAGCGAAATGAGCTCGTAGGTAGTTCAATCTAGTCAGTAGAGTTTAGTCAATCTCCATATACATTCGGATGAAGCTTAGGAGGCTTAATAAGCAATTTATTCTTCCTCGTGTTTCACAACTCTGCTTTGGTGGATTCTTGCGCATAAGGGCAAGCCCATAAGGCTTGCCCATAAGGGCAAGAATCCACCAAAGCGGAGTTGTGGCGGAGTTGTAGCGGAGTTGTGGCGGAGTTGTAGCGGAGTTGTAGCGGAGTTGTGGCGGAGTTGTGACGGCTGTAGACCATAAGGTCTACAGCCGCCAGTTTGTAGTCCAGTGGTAATATGATCGCATTCGGCATCGCAGGCGATCACCAGACCTAAACGATGTAGCAACCAAGTGAAGAACTCTGGACTGGACTACACGAGAGCTCCCGAGTGTCTGCGGACAGGGACAGATGACGTGACAACGTGAGGCGTCCGGGGTTCATCAGCCACATCAGAAAATTCGAGTACACCATAACCACTCTGACAAGAGTGATTCGACTAAGAAGGTCGTACTTTGAAAGTTTCTGACTCTAGTGCCTGTACCATGGTCTTTCATCAGAAGTGAATCGACATAAATAGAGACCGTGCAAAGCAAAGGAGCATTAGCAGGAAAGCGGGCTCCGAAGCGGCTTTAGATGCAAATGGAAACAACATGCTGATATGACAATGACTCGCAAGTTACTGGTACAGGGTTTTTATCTTTCCCTCCTAATCGATCATGCTGTGGGGCGTGAGTACGAGCCTCTTTACCCGGGCTTCTTCTCCTGGCCCTTCCGGGTCCAAGTTGAGTTAGGGGTGGGCCGTGAGGTCCTCCTCGGCGGCCGAGCCTGAGTTGGCTGGTGAATCAACTTCTTTCCATCACTGAATTAAGGCTGATCATTACCTTAGAGTGAGCACTGAGTAGTGGGCACATTCGGAAAAAGCTCTATCGACACTGACTCTACCATTTGATAAAGTCATTATTTTTGCTTTCTGGCTGTCTGAGTTTTGCCTATAAGAAGAATACCTACTTTTGTTCTTAAATTTCTTCTTTACTAGGTATCGTCCACGTGATATCGTCAAACTGTTTTGATGAAGTCCTTCGAAACGAGATTACCTACGGACAAGTAACTCGTTATATTTTCTCGAGTTAAGTCATATTTTGTGATAGACTACCTACCTATCTAAAGATTGGCCACCTTGAAGCATATTTTAACAGATCAAACACTCCGTGCTCTTCAAAACTAAGACGACACTTGAGAAAGATATGATTAATCTAAGATTATGGATTGCTTAACCACTATCGGAATGAACAAGTACAAATAAGCCATATATGTACATTCTTAATCCGTATAGAGCCTGTCAGAGCCAAGCCAGTGAGTCCATTAAAATCGGGCCATACATCAAACGTGACGGCTCGATAATAAAACTCGCCGCTCCGAGCGTCTGCGGCGCAAGCTGTATCTATTTATCGCACCATATCTCTCCCTCGACACGCCGACAAAATAAATAAATGCGCTCGCCGCTGCGCCCGGATCCGCCGACCCTTCGCGATCCAAAATGTCCGTTTATTTTTCTATGTGAGCCCCGCTGCGTAAAAAACAACGCTCAGATCGACCGAGTTGGCCTACCAGAGCGAGATAGGGAGAGACGGCTGACGCGCGTCAGCGGGCGGGGCGCCGCGTCACGCGAGCCCATTGGTCGACCGCGCGCATCGCCCGCCGCCCGCGCTCCACGGCCAATCAGACACGCTTTCGCTCCTCGACGCCCGCACCCCGCCGGGCCCAAAATACCGACCTTTCACGAATGCCAGCACGATTCGATACGACCGAAAATGCCTTAGTTACTTCACGCGCGCTGTGTTGGGTGGTCGCTTTCGCTGCCGGTTTTTTTTTAATACACAAACTATTAGATCCAGTGCTCCCAACTGACTTTTGATGGTTAATAGTGACTGTTCTTGGATTTTTTGGAGGATTTTCCCAATCAGCTGATTTAATCAGGTATTTACATCAATAGTATCTCTAATTAGTAGAAAACTCAAAACAAGTAGTGAAAATTCAATCGGAATAGTGCAAGCGTAAATAATCGCGGAGTTAACGCGACATTATAGCACCGGATGATCGAACGTAAAAGCGGTGTCCTCGTAATCAACGTAGGCCGGTCGGTGCGGCAACGTCGCGCGTAAATAATAGGGTAGGCGCTCGGTCTTTCTCTCGCAGCTGGCGCGGAGTGGCAACGTCGCGCGTGTGCCTCCACCGGCACGGCACCGCGTCTCCGCGGGAATCGCCCGCCGACCCGAGCGAGACGCATTCACTAACAGAACCGACGCAATATACCTACTATACCGATACCAAATTCAAACATTACTTTTCGTATTGCAATTTGTAATCGAATTCGATAACTGTACTTCTGCTTATTTGTTGATAACATTTGGATGTGATTTCGTATTATGTACTTAAGGTTTATTATGTATTTTATATGTACATGGAAAACTATACATAACACAACTTTAGAACTAAATATAAAAATATGGTTCCTTGGAAATTTTGATAATTACAGAAATAGCATGCATAAACTAAGTTAGGGTTTTGAGCTGAACTGAAATTACAAGACTTGTATAATGAAAATAAAACTTGTTTACAGATATCGAACGTACACACGTACGGACTAGTAGCGCTCTCTGTCGGCATTCGGCTGAGTGAAACGTGCGGGACGCGCGGGGCAGGGTCTGCCTCCCCCTACTTCAGTTCGCCCGAAACACCGTACAGGGAGGACGCGCCGCTGCGTGTCACGGAGAAGGATCGCACGCGCGGCAACTTTGAACATTGACAGTGTAAAAAAAAATTGTGTTGTGACAGAATGTGTGTCGGATTGCAGTGCGAAACAATACGGATGCAGTGATTGGATTGCCATTGGATCACATTAACTGGATTGCAGTGTTTTTTGGATTGGGATTTTTCACTTTTCACCTTCCAAACTGGGTATGCACAAGATGGAGCTGGGTGACAGCGTGTACGCCGCTGAGCGTATCATGAAAAAAAGAATTAGAAAGGTGAGCTTTGTTTATATTGCGATAAGTCCGCAACTCATTCTAAATTCTACTAACCTTGCGAAACTTGCACGAGATCACACTATCAGCGCAACTTTTATTCGGTATTGTAAACTGCAGGTTTCGCAACGAACGATCGCTTGCTTGTTTTCGCTTGCACCGAATTCCAAAACATGCATGAATGACGCTTTATATAAATAAAGAATATGCATTTCTTGGCGATTGTAATTTAGATTTTCGTGTATTAATCCGTGTATTGTGCCGGGAGCAGCTGTTGGGTCGTCGCAGGGGTTTGGTTCCTTTTCTCTCGCGTTTTCTTTATCCTGGCTCCCCTCGCGCACACTTATATTTCCAAGCGAAGGGACTCTGAGAAACAGACTACTTGATTTGAATGCCTTTCTTAAGATTACATTAAGTTTCTGGTAGTAAACAAGTTTCGCACATTGAAGACTGGTGCGATGGGACCTTGGGTAGCATGTTTTTTTGGTTGACAAGTACTCACATTTGCTAACAAGTCCCTGGTGTGGTGTCGCTAACAAAACCTAACTGCATGGTTTTTTTTCGGCTTAAGTTTTGAGTCTGCATGGCTTACTCGTTTGTGACGATACCTATTATGACTCAGAAACATTTACAATCATACATTTACCTATATTTTAACTACTTTTCCACAACATACGATTGTACATTTTTCTGAGTGATACTGCATGGCTTGTTTTTTTTGTGGCTCTACTTACAACGACTCAGAAGCTATTTACAATCGTACCTTTTCTATCTTGACTAGTTTTCTACAACATAGGTAGGAACGATTGTAATTTTTTCTGGATCTAGATAGGGATACTGGGAATTGAAGCAAAGGTAGGTGACTTCGCGTGGGGGCCAGTGAACAATACGGTATTTTAAATTTAGTTTGAGTGGCACACTCAATTATTTCTGGTTTTAAATTCCACCCTTAGGCCCAATCTTCATCCGTGGATAAAATGTATAGAATGACAACGCTGTACCAGAGATTAGTATCGGGTTCATTAATTGAGCCTACCTAAACTATTTTTAAAATACACTGTACAGGTAAGTGATAGTATTAAACAACATTAATAGGTGACTAAATGTTTAATTAAATTTCAAAATCTTCTAGCTCCTATTTAATGTCATTAATAATTATACTTACCATATATTTACATAATATTTTTGTCTCCTTGTTATCATTAAGAATTGGTATGAGTAATGAGGTCCTGTTTCACCACTTCACAGTATTCCTAATGTTTGATATTGTTTATAGGTAGGTATCTAAAATTTAAATAAGTTTTCTTGTACAATAAGTCGTAAATCAGAGCCTTGTGTTACGGTGTCATTGAAATGTTAATATGTGCCTATAACTTGCGCATAATCTTGCAGAAATTTCGATATTACCTGTTATGAAAATGCATTTTGTTTAAGAGTTATAGGGCGTTCGTCAATCAACTGGTTTATTATACAGAGTTATACTGTAAACTCTAGCTAAATATTCGCAGTGGGTTCTACTAATTCCATTAAAACACCCCGAAGAGATGTAGGCCATTATTTGAAGACTAAGCACTTTTGCATGAAAATCCATGTTTCATTGTTTAGTGTCATCGGCAATTCTCTCTGGCAAATTCCCGTGTGAGACAAATAGTTAGTAATTTTTAGAAAATCGTTTAACTTTTTTCAGTTTTTATGTAAATTTAGTGAATAATTCAAAAACTGTTAAAGCTATTAAAATATTATTGACACAAAATATATTTAGCTGTTGATGTATCTACGCATTTGTGCAATTAAGCCTAGATCTAAATCTAGATGTTCTTCAATAACATAGATACTATAATGATAATTTGTTTCGATGTTATTGAGGAACATTTGAAAATGTCTTGAACATTAGTTAATGAATGAGATGTTCTTGGTGTGACAATCTATGTTTCCGCAACAGAATAAATTGGGATATTGGTTAGGAATGGCTAATATTAGGGACGTTTTTGGAAAGTAACCTTTATTTTAACATTTGGAATTTTCTTGATTGACATTAGTAAATGAATTAGATAGTTATTGGTGCGACAATCTGTGATTCCGCAACAGAATAAATAGTTTTTTTATTTATTTTAAATATCACAACGAGGTATCACTTGGCTTTCACTACTTTACTCGGTTACCTATATTATCAGGTAGCATACACAAAAGCCTAAATTTGCTTAAATTAAAGTAACTCAGTAAATAACATCACATAGTCCGTATTTACTATTATACCTACTTTGATCAATGATAGGTATCAATAACCACCTGCTTTTTTCCTGTAAAGCTGGATATTAGTACAATTACCTTGTCACTAACTACTATAGAGCGATCTAGTAAATAACCTGTCCAATTCAATAATATTTTAGGGTGATTTTTTCTATTTTGTCCATTTTACAGCTTCTTGTTGCAGCGTTTGTATATGGTATCGGTTTCAGTTGTAGCACGGAAAATATATTTTTTTTGTTGGTCAATAGGCTAACGCTTGAAAACAATCGCACCTGTTGGAAAGCGACGACGAGGTCTAGGATTATACGCGTTTGCCTAAAAGATGCCTGTTCACTTATGCCTTAAAGATGTCCAGATCATAGTGGTCAGGAAAAACAGACCTCGGCAGGGATTAAAAAAATTAGACTAGATAGAAATCTAGTCTAATAAAATTTAATGTGTTTGATTTTAACTTATTAGACCTACTTATGCAGATTAAAAATTTGATAGCTTTCTTTGGTATTACTTAGCTTTCTTTGTCCATAGTGGTGATTTGTTCGCTGAGAAATTCCATGAACGCTTCCAAAACTGAGTTTTTTTAGTTCGTGATTAATATCTTGAATCTGTTTGCGAGCATTTAGAGAACATTGCCTGCCTAGAATATGATCTGAGTCTGATTCATCATCAGCATCGTCTTCCGGTAAACGATGATCTCCGGGATATATTTTGGGTACACTCTTCACAACTCCACTCGATGCCGGTAGCATTTCGAAGAGCTGATTATTGAGCTGATTGTTTAACAGTTTTGAGCAGGCTGGATCAGGATGAACGATCCGGTTGCATCTGCTGCATTCTAGATCAGGTGATTTTTTTCGTAATGTTTTTTTACAAGATGTACACTTTTTGAGTAGCATGAAGAGGGTTGAAAGAAATAGAGTGAGCCTTGCGTCTCATAGCCACTGCGACCAGTTGATGATCTATTGTGGCAGTCTCAGTCTATGAAGAGGGTAGAAACACTGGTGAAACTTGTTTGGCACTACGCATAATCAAGACAGGTATCTCTAGAGGCTGATTAGACTGCAGTACGTGACTGTATTAAATTGCCCTGCTTTGACTTGTTGTCGAAACTAATCTGTTTCAAAATAGAAGAGTTAATTTGATCAGGTAAGGCTAGCTTATTATTAAAATTTCCCACCACATCTTTACTATTTGATGATATTCTCACAAACGTTTTTATCACATAAGCAAAATTTTCTACCCAATCGGCAAGTTTTTCCCAAGTTATGAACATGCATCCATATGGTAATTGGCTCAATTTCCATCTGAACGTCTTCATTGTACGTTTTAAGTTTATTAATTCCTAGGGCCCACCCAGGCCCCATAAGCATACCCCCGATCATATGTAATTTTGGTTATTTTTACTGGAATGTCAGTAGCTTTCATGTTAATTTCGCTCATTAACCTTATCAAACTAAGTACCTACTATAAAATACTCGTACATGTCCAAGTATAGTGGTTTAATAAAAGTCAGCTAACTGTCCTTTAAAATGCTCATTTTCTTCTCATTCCACTTAATTAATATGAAACGCAGCAACTCGTAGACCGTCCGAAAGTTTCCAATAGCTTCCTGCTAGCGCCGTGTCAAATTTAGGAAACTAATGACAAAATAAACAACCCAAACAGAGATAAACCATACTCACATTTCAAGTAAAGACGGTTTTTCCTTGCAGTCGGCTCGCCTTATTATCTGGCGGCATGGCCTAACATAAACGTTACTCAAAGATACATGCAACTTTAAGCTTTATTCCTAACGCGGAGAGCATAAATCGATTTAGCACTATGCGTCGTAGTAGTAACTCCTACAGAGCTCTGTGGCCCTGGTATCTTGCAGAGAACGCGCCCAGTATTCGGGTTCAACCGAAGAGGCAGCGAGTGCGCATGCTCCCCGCCAACTCGCCCGGCCAATCAGCGTCGAGCAGTCTTCAACACCGGCCGAAAATATCCCGCTAGTACATTTCGATAAATGAAAACAAATTAGTCTTGGATTAGTTTTAACGAATATGGTTATTAATAGTTTATTCATTTTATACTACACAGTTTTAGATGATTGTGAGAGGTTTTAATTTTTTTATTGCAAGTCCTTTGGTTTGTAAGCAAACTGTTCGCGAAGTAGATAGTTCCTGGGTTGTTGCTTAGATGGCGCTATTTCATATTTTTACGTTCTTATCAATAATTTGAAGAATATTCACTGTAATGAATTAATATTGCTTCTTCTATAGATGAAAAAGGATGAGCGTTATGAACTTTAAGTGGATCAAGATGCTCGCTTGAGAAATTTATTTATTAGTGATGGCTACTTGCATCTTGGCATATCAGAGAGAGACCATTGAAGCTGTGCCTGATATCGGTACATATATTTTTAAAAGAGATATGTTCATTTTCTAGCAACGGTAAAAATATTGAAATATAATAACATTATCCATTATTATTACTTCCAAAAACCCGGTTAAAAGTTGATTATTACCTCGTGGAACATCCAACGGTTCTTTTTAATCTGAAAAAAAAACTCGAACAAAAAAAAGGACACCGTTACCGGGGTCAGGATATAATTCGAACGACCTTCCGAAGTGTGCACTCGGAAGAGACACAAAGAGTACCAAATTTTCTATAAATAATCGCTTGACAATGCTCCGACGTAATTTTATCCATCCCTATCGGAATGGAATAAAAAAGCGCGAAGAGATGAAGGGAAGGCACGGAGTTGTTTTGTCTGTGGATATTTTTTGTGAATATTTCTTTTGAATCACAGTTTTGTGTTATTTTTATTTGCAAGTTTTGGTATCGACTTTGACGAAATATTGGCGTTACGGGGTGTTTATAGTTAATCTTTATAAAATTCGTGACATTTGACCTAAACCTCGTAGATTTTGTAATTTTTGCATTTGTTACGTACAAGCAACTTGATAAATCCAAACGCGGAATGTGATAAAAACTGCTTGATTAATCACTTTTCCCGGTAAGTATGAATAATGCCCACCCTATACTCTACAGTAGGTACAGATAGCTATTGGTATAGACTATCAATCCACCCAGGTATTTAAATATTTAATAAAACTAGGCACAATTCATTATGCAAATTCTCGTTCAATATCAAAGTGTACGCATTCGTATAATATTTCTTGGCAACTAATAAAAACAATACTAAAATTATATTTAATAGAAATGTACGTACATACCCATTTGAACTTGTTAGTGCGTAATATTGAACTCTCACTAAATTGTTATTGTAAAAAAATATATTTTTATTAAAAATATTTGTAAGTAGGTAATATTCCACAGACGTCGCTGTCAAAACCATACCCTCAATTATAACATGGACCTTATATACCACTATAGTTACTGACTCACCCCTCTGAATATAAAAAAACTATGTAAAGGGTCCCCTATATTTGGAAAGCATACTTAATCGCGTACACGTCGTTCCGAATATTAAACTAGTGAATGGGGAACGACGTCATATGGGAGCCCCACACAATTAAAGCCGAGGCTCTATTGTCTCGCGTGCACCGAGCGCATTCCGTTACACCACACTCATAATGCATCGCCTGCACGATTAGCAATCAGTTGACAAAACGCCGAAGCAAACCTAACCTAAACGTGTCCACCCAAAGTCGGTGTTAATGATATCGGCAAAGCGCGATACTCCGAGTGTTTATCTCCCAACACAAACATGAACACCGTTACAGGAGGCCACACATAAAAACGAAGAGACAAGCCGGCGCTCTCCACTCATCATTATAATAATGCGCCTGTTGCCTCTCCGGTCGTTATGCCCCACGCATTATTATGTAAATGTAAAACGAAAAGGAAAGGACGGTGGTTTTTTTGTGAACTCCTTATCTGATGGAGATAAGGTTGGTAATTAGTGAAGGATATTGCCGGAGGACGGCGCCGCAGGTGAGATGTTCCCACGTGATGGGGCGATTGCGATTGTTTTGCGGCAAAAATTCAAAATGTTTGTTAATGACTCTGTCTGTGAGATCATTAAATTAAGTCTATTGCATCTGCAGTGGGTTGCTAAATTAGGTTCTATGAAAGATTTTTCTATTATTATACCTACTATGAATGTTTATTATATCTTCTCACAATAAAAGACAAATGCCGTTACTCCCTACGACTATAATTTAAAAAAATAATCTCTTTCTAAAAGAAGGGAGACCTGAAAATTAATATGATACAGAAAATATACAAAGCTAACTAGTTTAAGTAATACTATATAGGGTCGATGTGATCAATCTTTACTCGTGGATAAATCGTGGATTTGTACAGAATGACAGCGCTGTACCATAGATTTAGTATCTGATTAAAATAGGTTGTATCGGGCCTTAGAGATATGAATGTCTTTTATTGCTAATAATTAGGTAACTCGTAACACATATCGTTCAAGTAACAAAGCCTTCCTGCATTATTTACGCATTGTTTATTAGTTTCAATAACAATGGAATGCAATCAGTTATGCCGCTGTTATGAAGGGTCGAGACGAGGGTCAGGATATCTGGAAGTGGTGTCGTATCTCCCCGCCTATCTCCCTAACCACCCAACGTCGGCGTATGATTTTTTATCCTCTCATATCTGGCCGCAGGGTGTGATCGCTCGTAATTGAGTTATTAAGCCCATTTTTATATCGGGATTATATCAAGTTAAGATCATTTGAGCAATTATAGAAAGTTTTGCATTGTTATCAATATGAATTTAAATTTCTACGTGACTAAGTAGATACAATGTGTTAAGTTCTGCAGTAAAGCTTTATTCATTACCTACAATCTTTCAAAATGTTTTAACATCACTGCTAAAAGGTACTATTCATTCGTAGTAACCAATATTAAAAGATTCCAACTTATCTACTAGGAGATCGTAGCAAGCCTGTTCCCAAGTAGGTACGTATAGTGATAGTCTCTTTAATAATCATGGTAACCTTAAAAAAATACAAAACAATTACAATCCTAAAGTTCTCTTAATATTTCATTTCTCTTTACTACTGATCCAAATGTAGTTATCGTAGATCTTATAAAGAAGAAAGTATGTATTGTTGTAGTAACAATAAATTTTATCCACCAGATAAAATCCAGCATAAAAATTAATAAAATCACCGAGCTCAAAAGACAATAAACGCCAAACCGTACAAAAAGTACACTATCACCATTTCACGGTGCTACGTGTTCCATAAATCAAGTCCTCTGCCTCACAAGTGTTGTTTACACGCAGTTGCCACAAGTGCTCACGAGGGTCGGACGGCCCTCTGTGTTCCGCACAACTTTGCCTACCTTGCGCATTTGTTTGATTTGACCAAGTGTTTGTGATTGCGCCTAATCCAATATCTTCAGACAGACCCCTCGGTTCCACTTTAATCCAATATTCATCGTCTCTTTGGTTAATAAAGTCGGGTCTTGAAGTGTTGCCGCTTGGCTGTGGATTTTGGAGACTTGTCTTAGTATAACAGATCTTCTGACTCTGCCTACTGATAACTTATTTATGTATGGTTTCACGGCATAACCGGCTTTGTCCCTACCTAAATACAGAGTGTATCGGTGAACAGATGACCCTTTAACCACCACTTATACTCCATTCTGAGCAACGTTTATTCTTTGACTTTTGGAAATTTGGCGAATTTTTTAGTCTATTTTTTTATACAAAATGATAAAATCTTAGTGATCGACTTTGAGTCAGAAGTTTTTATGCAAATTTCCAATAGTCGTAGAACAAACGTTATTCAGAATGGTTGGTAGAAGTCGTGGTTAAAGGGATGTAACTGTTAACCGTTTCACCCTGTACTTATTTTTATGGTATTTAACTCATAACTACTAGGTATTATTTATTATTTATCTAGGTACTATCTTTATTAGTCACAGTTTTTCTTTTCTTCAAGACATCTTCATCTCAATATTTAGATTAAGGATTATCTTCTTTTCTTAAATACTCCTATGTAAGGCCAGGAGTATTTAAGAATATGACAACTTTATCTCCATGATTGATTTTCATCAGAGCCATATTTTTCATTGTTACCAATGAAGCTATGCGA
Organism: Marasmia exigua; assembly: GCA_019059595.1. Classification (NCBI taxonomy): domain Eukaryota; kingdom Metazoa; phylum Arthropoda; class Insecta; order Lepidoptera; family Crambidae; genus Marasmia; species Marasmia exigua. The sequence continues at coordinate 323,551 of CM032470.1, forward strand.
GAAATTGCTTCTTCATATCTTTCCAAATGCACTTTATTGTATCTGATTGAACATCACCGCCCTGTTCTTGACAGTACATCGATTTAATTGTCCCAGAGTCGATGACCGTGCGACTGCTATATGCAATCGTTTGATCTTTTTCGAACCAGATGTCCAATCTACTTAGCACACCCAGAAGTTTTAATGAGAATTGAGTATCGTTTAAAATTCTATTAGTGTTTAAATAAAGGTGCTTAACCTAATTAGGTGCTTTACTTTCGTAGAAACTCTAATTGAAATCTCTATTCGTGCCATTTCTGAATTAGTAAAAAATTTAGTCATGTCGTATTCGTGTGTCAACTTTGAAAATACTGGCAATCAATAAACATTTCCCGTATCTTGAATCGCCGAAGCTAAACATACAATCCATTCATCGCCGGCACAATGATGTTGCTTGAGCACATCCGGCCGGCGAGCGCGCGTCGCTGCGACTGACACCGGCAGCCTGCCTCCGTCTCGACCAGACTTGCTTACCTTGTCTGACGTATCAATTTCCTGCTCGCACACACCGCGCGCTTCGACCGGCTTCTACCTCTAGCGATTTCTGCGCTCCTGGTATTTGTGTTACGAAAGAATACGCGCTATATTTCGCAGGGCTGAAGTAAAAAGTCTCAATTATGTTAGTTGCTGCCCAACCATACAGCGTATGTTATAAATAACAGGTTAGTGTATTCTTGGCCAACCAAAATTAACATATTTTATACGAGCGTTAGGTATTCAAATGTAATTTTATTGCCAGTTAGCACTTTTGAACGTCGGAGGCATTTTACTGTCTGTGCTTTGTAATTTGTCTAGGAGCGTTGAGTGACCGTCAACAAAGAATGAGAAAACGAGTTGATGCATAGCAAATGTATGCCAATGGACGTGTCAAGCCCGCGTCTGCGGAGGTCCGTACGTGGACGGAATATTGCGGCATTCATGGGAGCTCGCGGCGGGGTGTTAACTCGTCCAATTTAAGCCGGTTATGAAACGTCTAGTATTCATGTTGAGGCTCATTTACATTCGTTTCTAAATAGGAAAGGGTTTTGAGACAGGGACATATTTGAACGATTTAGTAAAGATAGTAAGAAACGTTGAGCAATCAAGTCCTACGTTTAAAACTAGTGCATAAAATCCCTCAATAATAGAAACTCCAATGAAAGTTACTGTTTATGAGGAAATGTGAAAATGCAATCAGCAATAACGATTGACAATCATTAAAGCCATGTTTTAAAGTTACAACGATATGAATCTCTAAGGAATTATAAAATTGTGAGTCCAACAATTTAACGAAGTTGTTACATCATGTTTCAATCAACAAGTCGTCGCTCATCGAAAAATTAATCACGGCATCGCCGTTATTGTGCCAATCGCCTCGAGCCCTCGGCGTCTGAGATTCATTCTGACATTTTTCCACCTTCCCTCACCCTCCTGGCACCAAGCACCCTTTTAACGCCTCACGAGGGTTTCGCAGACTACAAAATTAAACAGCACAATTGAATTACGCTTGAATTTACACCGTCGGGAGTTAAGCATTGAGCTCGTTATGGCTTGCTTCCAATTCTGCTTAAAGTGCTTCGATATTAAGTTTTAATTCCTTTCAAAATGAACGCGAAAATTGTATTACGGAAAGTGATGAGGTGAAATCGAATAGTCTTTTTAACTTTGTTTACTTCGATGACTTTCGATTTATCATTGATGCGGTCAATTAGCACATCCGGATTTCTCGTAAACAATTCACGTACTGATTTCTGAGTGATTTCATACGCCCTTTTTTCAACCCCTGTGAATACAAGCAGTAACAAGGATTATGTTAAAAACCTTGTGCGTGGGACTCCTGTGTACACACGGCCGCAAGGATGGTGCTAATGAAGAGTGGTCGTGCGCTCCGTCACGCTTTCCTCCGACGATGCGTCCCGGTCCGGTCACGCACCATGATTTATGACGTCAACCGTCTACTGAATTAGAACGAGAAATTAGGATTGATGGTATTTTCACGCCACTTTTCTATTTGGAATGTCTCGAAACTAGGACAGAACAAATCGGCGATTGAAACGATAAGTTTAATGCCGTGTTGATACTGTTCGTGCGACTATTAAATATGACTTAACTACCGTGAATCGTGAAATACGAGTATGAAAGATTAACTATCGATTTGGATTTGATTGTAAATGTTATTTAACATGATAACATCCTCAGAAATATGATTAGGTATATGTCGTTACTTCTGTAAATTAAAGAGCTTAGAGCTAGAGATGGCAGCTCATTGGAAAGGAACGCGCCTTCCATGCGGGGAGATTTGACGCAAATGGGAATTACGCGCTAAGATAAAGAGGAGAAGAGACGGTGACAATAATATTTATCGTTATATGGTAAAAATCCTTGCACAAATGTTAAATTTTTCATGTTGCACATATTCAACTATTTACTCAAATTAAAATACTAATGTAGCTATTAGTACAAACTACGATCTCTGACCACAGACAATCTATGGACTATTAAATTCTGGCTATGATAGGATAGAACAGCTTTAAGCAAATTAAACAACAGTTCGCCAGCTTTGCGCAAATTTCACGGGTCGTCCGAGCAATTTGAGAGGATCCGCGTTCAAACGCCTCATCTGTCCCCGTGGGCCAGACGATGGTCCGGGCCATTAATCTGCCCTCCCCACCCTTGCCAAAACGAGTAAGGATGCCGATTCACCCGTACGAACCATGAATCTACTGCCCTCTAATTTGTTCAAATAATTTGCTTGCGATGTCGTTTTTATTTCATATACCAACCGAACAAATATAGTATAGTGGTTTTTCGTTTACCTTCTTACCCACATCCTAAAAATGCAAGCCAGAGAGAAAAAAAAACAAATGCAGTTTTTTTGGATAGTGTTCCTTAAGAATTGATTTGTCTATTCTGAAAAGATAAGCCTTATTCTTCTTGCCTGTCAATATCTCTCCCGAACTTTGCCCAGGTGGCAAGAACATACTTATCTACCTAATAGGTATATCGTCATCAATATTTGCTTTCCTTCCACTCACATTTCAGTATTCCATTTCCGTTCCATATTTCACACAAAAGCATGCGTAGCAGCAATCACTGTTCAATTCCAACATCCATTACATATTCGTATCAACACCCTTACCAACGCTTAATAATTCCTTCAGTTTGTCACAACACGGAGATGAGTTCTCCGAAATTGTAAATATCCCGGGAAGTGATTTCCTTGCTGTCAACCCTGTCCCCAACCCCCCGGGATAGCCGGAAGAGACGCGCAGCCCGGGAGCAATTTGCGACAGCTTGATAGATGGTGAGATGCGAACGAGCTATGGCAAAATAATGCACAGTGACACCACAATCCAATAGAATTGCAGTGAAATCTGCCTGGGTATGATTTTCCTTTTGGATTAAACTTGAGATTGCGACAGTAATATCCCACTCAATAAAATGATTTTTGTACATCCCAAATGGCCTAAATTATTCTTCTTCGATATTTTCATCCAGTGTAAGTAAAATATGTACTTCCAGCGACACGACCGAGTATAATAGACCCTAAAACTAAAGAAAAATATAACATTTTATAATAATTATTTCATCCTGAAGTATAACATTAATTTAAATTGTACTAACTATTTCAAAATTGAATTCTGAAATGTTTAGAAAGATCAAAATCGGCGGGCTAGACCCAGGATAGAATCAAACTTAGATGAAGTACTAACATAAAAAGTTAGATGGCGTTATTATTTTATTGCAACGCCATCTAAGTGTACGCTGCAGCAACATCATCGCATTCTGTCTGTGCTTTAATTCCTCCTTACTGTAAATATTTTACCAACTCCGATTGATGAAATACTTAGGAACAGTAACAGTAAGTACAGTCGGCTTCAGCTCAAGCTACCCCCTTGCAGTGCAAAAATAGCACTTGTGTCTCAGATATACGTGACGCCTTGGGTACATAATTGCTGCCATTTAATGTATCTCTAGGTCTCTATTGAGTTTCTGTGATGAAATTTACCTCCAAAAATGTGTAGGTACCTATTCGATAAAACCGAATGACGGTTCTAGCTTGATGCGATCCAATTTAGAAATTGCTTAAAACTTTTAATATGGGATTCAGGTACTATGTGTATTAGGTATATCTTCAAAAAAACAATCGTTAAAAGACAAATTTATATTTATTTTTACCTTACTCATCATCATCATCAGCCCATTTAAGTCCCCACTGCTGTGGCACGGGCCTCCCTCAATCACATGAGGGGTAATTGCAATACTCACCATGCTTGGCAGACGGGTTGGCGAGGGTTTTGATATAAATGCAGAGTTTTCCTTCTCTGGGTGCTGATGATCTTGCCAGCAGCTTTACCTTAGTCGCCTTTTACGACACCTCGGTAAGAGTGAGTTACCTTACTGATATCCAGCATTCCTTGTGTTATGTTCTTGTGGTCGCGGCACAATGGCGCCTGTGAGGTTTTGTGAAAACGCCAGTCAATTCTAGTCAAGCTGGTACAAAACGTGATCAGAACAGCCTTATTCGGTTGTTTCGCTTAGTTCATTTCTTCCTTACACTATAAAGTCAACAACGTCTGCATATCGCAGAATATTATATACATTGATCTGGTCCCAAAGTCTTATTTTTGACTGGTTTATAAACATTATTTTACCTTACTCTACGAGCATATCTCATAATATGTTCACAACAAAGTCTAAGATATCCTATACTTACATACAATCGTTGATCGATCTATAGGACAACTAAGTCATTATGTTATATCTTCCAAGTAATTTAATTTGAAGTCGGCGGATCGCCTGCAACTCCCCGGAGATGCATAGCAGTGTTTACTACTTTACCATCGTTAAAGTAATAAAAAATCTCCTACCGTAATGGCAGTAGTAATTTCTACTACTGAACAGATCCGATTGTCGGGCGATTCTCGCCCACAAACACGGGCGTTGGCGTCGAGCCAACGATTTATTATCCTCTCAACATTTCCCATTTCATTTGTATTCCCTCTATAAACTGAATTGGCTGTAAAACTTCGTTTAAGCTTTCTATTTTCAATATTTACTATCTGCCTTCTCATTCAACAGATTCGTCTCTAAATACAATTTTAGCATGTCACTGATTGGTGTTTGCTATTTGCAGTTAGGGAGTTCCTGTATAAATTTTTTTTTCTGATTGATGACTAAATCAAGAGCCAGTTTAAGACTGTCAAAATTTTGAAATAATAACTTCAAAATTCCCAATGGGAACAGCCCATGATTTCGCTCGGATGATCAGACAGCGAGTTTTGTGATAAAATCTGTGGACTTACAAAAAACTGGCGTTTTTGAAGGATTTTCTAATTTGTCACACAGTAACTTTATTTCTAGTAGGTACTAGAACAGTGAGCTATTTGATCATGCGGGCTACTATACAAGCTCCAACTTATAATTAAATTCCGCTGTGGACTCGCAATTGTGACCCTCTGACGAGATTTCACTTCATGGTACGGTGCATACGACTAGCAAATGCTTTCAGTGGCAGCGTTTCCATAATTGAATGGCTAGTGTAAGTTTTGTAACATACGCAAATAGTTCAAACTGCTTGTTTGAAGGTTGACACGTAAATCTGAGATAGGTACAGAAAGATAATAGGTAACAAGTAGCCATGTAACATTTCAAGCAAGTGTTCGTATTCTATTGCTCATCGTTATTTTCCGAAATGAGCAATTACTTATTGAACGAAATAAACTACAAATATAAGAAAATCTTAGTGCTCCTCCGTGGAAAATCTTTGAGCAGACTGCTGCTGAACTTTTAGCCCTTCTCCAAAGAGCATCTAGGTACGGGGAAATCTTAAGAACAACCTACTTCTTCGCTGAGTAAGGAATTGAATAAAATACATAATTAGCATCTAATGTACCTAAGACTGAAGATCATATACTTAGGAATCGGCATTTAGATATACCTAGCTACTGCTGACGTTCTGTATTTTCAAACCCTTGAAATTCCAAAAAGTAATATCTAGAAAATGGGAAAACTTATGAAATGGTTTTACTTTGTGTACCCTTGATATAATAACTCCACAAACGGGCGTTAGCTAATGTAATGGTCTTTTAGCACAGCACATCCCATTTATTAATATTCCCACAAAATTAAGACAAGCAAATCAGCAACAATTAACTGTTGGAAGTGTAAATGAAACACGCTGCTCTATGCTCTCGTCTATGGTTGTAACGTACGAGGGCTGTCGATGTGACGTGGGCTTATGGCCTTCGGAGAACTGAAATATAAATCTAAAACATAAACGCTTACTTCATCATCAGCCCATTTAAGTCCCCACTGCTGGGGCACGGGCCTCCCTCAGTCACATGAGGGGTAATTGCCATACTCACCACGCTTGGCAGACGGGTTGGCGAGGGTTTTGATATAAATGCAGAGTTTTCCTTCTCTGGGTGCTTATGATCATGCAAGCAACTTTATCTTAGTCGCCTTTTACGACACCTCGGTAAGAGTGAGGGTGGCCTATTCTACTCTGCCGGGGACCACACGGCCAAAACGCTTACTTATTAATACACAAATCTGCTGCTGCCGACACTCATGGGCTCAGCACGCTTCCACTTCCAGAGTAATATTTTTGTTTATTCAACTGATTTTTTTAAATTTTCTTTTCTAACATTCAAATTTTTAAATCTTGTACTTACTTTTGCGTTATTTGCATATTTTTATCATAAAATAACCATGCTGTGTACATATGTTATAGAGTATTGACTAGAAAAAAATGTTTAACCTCATTCATTATGTTACTTTACGATTATAATCTGTTTATGTACCTTAAATAAATAAATAAATAAATTTGCTTTGTTAAAAAATGTAATTAAGCCTCAATGAAATATCGTGTTATTCCAACCATTGATCCATTTCCAATGCTGTTTATTGGGTATCCATTCCAAATGGCCAATCCTACCATATTTATTTAGTCGATTCCTTTTTTAAAAGTTGCCCAAATTCTGAAGATTGTAGGAACCGCGTTCAATATAGTTCCTACGTTTACCTATTTCCAATAAGTAGGTACTTATTTGTTGCGAAATATTTTACGGGGAAATGCGTGGGTTTAAAATAATAGAGATAACAATGTTCATTAATACCTTTAGAGAAGAAGTTATGATTAAACAAACTTATCAGCTAACGAGTTCAATTCCATTGAAAAACTTTTTGACTTAACGACACAATTTTCAAGATTGCGCGGTTGTTTTTGGGTCAACCTAGTTCGGATGACCGTTGACAACATTATCCAGATAATACCTCCGTTATGACTGTTTATGACAGATCTTCTTATTATTATTTGAATGAAGTGGGGTGAGCATTGCACCTCATAGCCACTGCGACCAGTAGAAGATCTATTGTGGCAGCCCCAGAACTTATTACAGCACCTCATGTAGCTCCAGCTCCAGGATAAACACGAGGATGGAGCTGATGGGGGAGCTTTTGATCTCGTCTGCCGAGATGTGTGCTCCTAGGTGCCGGCTTCTGCAGCGGTGCAGCGCTATGCACTCGCCGAGGACGTGGATAATCGTTTCCTCGTCCTCGCGACAGAACCTGCAGATTTTGGTATCTGAAAGGCCCATCAGACAGATCTTCTACTTTGGGAACGTAAATTTTAAATGATTTCACATTTCCGAAGTAAATAGGCGAGAAAGATCTTACGGTAATAGAAGTTAAAAAGTGTACAAAATGTGTCTTGCCGAGGCTCGAACCAAAAGAAATAAGAAATCTTATTTCCCTTTGTATGCTGGTTGAATGAAATATTATTATATTTCCACCACCTTAGAGCATAGTTACCTACTGAAGAAAATAAGTAGGATGAGTCTTCGTAACATTCACATGTTTGACTGTGTTTATTATTAAATAGTATTACTTTATTCTGGGAATGCCTAAGCTTATTACTTTTTTAGATAGGTAGGTACCTACTATTCATTCATCATTATGTTACTAAGGTTTTTTTTTGTAAAAAAATATATCTCTTCTCGGCATTGTACAACGGTAGCACATGTTATGAGCATATTTTGTCTTTTAGGGCCGATTTGACCAATCTTAATCCGATACTCAATCTATGGTATAGGTACCTAGCGCTGTCATTCTAGGTATATAAATCTGACGTTATACCATAGATTCGTCGAATCGGGCCTAAACCGTGGATGATTATGGGTTGATAACACTGTTCCTATTTTATTGAAACGATCTATTTTTAAATTATAGTTTTGCAATAAATGATTGAGTATTGAGTAGATGTATCCACGTTATATCGTTATTCGTTACTAGTTATTCGTTACTACTATCTTAAGTATTGTAATTAGTCTAGTTTGGCGCTTGACAAAGTAGGTACCTTGATTGTCTGAAAAAATAATTATTGGTTTAGAAAAAAGGGCACGTCGTACTGTTATTGGCATAACTAGTGGTTGTCGTTACCATATCCCGTCACTGGCCCTAGAGTGGTTGGTAGCTCTGTCACCAGAGAGCTTAACAGCCCACACGATAATGTATTCAAACTAATCGTATCTCACAAGGCGATTGCGCTCACCTTCGAGATAATACGGATTAGCGCCAATCTGTTAATTATCCCTGCACTAATTACCACAAGCGACCGACTAATTGGCGTCTATGCTTCCGAGCCGCGGTCCGCCCATGGCGCGATCACAACCATCAAACCCACCACAGTAAATACGCCCACAAATCACGGAAAACTCGACTTTATATTCTCCCACTTACGGGCCTCCGCCGCGGCAAGGTTAACTTGGTAGGTCGGAGCAGGCTGGCGGGGGTGGAGTGCGGAGAAGCGGGGGTGGGGCCCCTCGCCCTTCGCCCCGCCTGCCCCGCGAGCCGTCCAATCGCGGAACGACGGCCGCACGACCTCACCTTGCCCACACGTCCCGGGTGATCCTTTTTTTCATTTATTTTTATTAAATGGTAATGTCTTTGTTCGGCGAAGTTTGTTTGCGGTAAAGCTATAAAGCAATACAGTATGACAATGCTAAGCATCAGCGTTGCATTGTGCTCTTTGATTGTGGGTTTCTTTTCTTTTATTAACTGGATCTTATTAGGTATTTATTTTAATGACTGGTTGGACTCATTTAAACTGTCAAATAAGAATGGTCATATTTTTATGTTAATATTTTTAACGGTTATTTTTTGTGGATTTGTTACTGTTTTGATACATATGCACTATGGATGTAGGTAGGTATCCATTATGTAGATATAGTTGTAGGTATTTTTGACAGATTTTGTAACAAAGTCAAATTTTAAAAAGCGCTTAGTGTTACTGGAGATTGACTTGTATTATCAGCAGATAATACAAGCGAGTAGATAGGTAAATTAGGCAGTTAGATACTCAGGAAATAATTTCTATAGGGTACTGATAAAATTGAAAATTCGTCGAGTATGCCGTAGATAATATACCTAATACTAATCAGGAAATAAAATGATCTCTCGAAAGAACTATAAATTTAATAATAAAATACCTCAGTACAAAGTCATTTCGTGCATAAAACGTGAGCTTCACCCTTCGCTACTAAAACCAATAAGACGCGAGGGTTCAAAAGGCTATGTGAAAACCGAAAAGTCTTATATACATTTAGGGTAACCAGAATTCGACTGTAAAGTGTTGTTTTAAAGTTGAATACGATTTGACTACATAGTTCAAATTAAGCGGGTAGAGGGTCTCGATATAAAATATGCGGCTTTAGATTATTTCGTACGTTGTAACAGCTGACATCTGATACGGGACGCTAACAAGTTGATAAACAAACATAAAACTACACGATTAATGTTCAATATCTAAAATGTTTTTGAGGCACCAAATGAGACAGAGAATTTAAGTTTACTGGCGTCATTATATTTAATATTTTATAGGTATTTATGCTGAATAGGACTCGAGTTACGAACCAACAATTAGGCTGCCTACTACCTGGTAGACTTAAGAGTTACAAAATATTTATCTTTAGTACCTATTGTTCTGAACCGAATAAATCACTTTGACGACCCGATTGGAACAGTGGTAGTGAACGCTGCCTCTGATACAAGGGTTGCGGGTTCGATCCCAGTACAAACATTTGTGTGCATGAACATGTTTGTTTGTATTGGTCTGGATGTTTGCTATGTATATCCGTAACACAGGTGCTTGAGCTACCTATCTCGGAGTCAGATCAATGTATGTGATGTTGTGAAATATTTATTTATTATTTATTTACTTTTATATGTAAGTGTAGGCTTAATACACAAATTTGCTTAGTCAATAATTTAGCTCTAATGTGAACATCATTTGTTAAATTCCAAATATCCGTAGCTCAGAAAATCGCTGGGCGTAGAATCTGTCCTAGTTTTATGTTCGGGATATCGATCGACTATCCCTATAACTGGCTCGTCTCGTTTTGTAGGTGAAAGGGTTTATAAATAGCACCCTGATACTTAGATTAGATTCTTCAACACAAGAAGCTCAGTAAAATTCGAAGTTCGCGAAGTACTTTCAAGTATTAGGTACCTAGATGCTTCTATGAGCAGTAGGTAACATAGTAGCTATACCTTAACATTTTATTTTAACTTATATTATAAAATAGTTACTGGTATGAAGGCAGTGTGTGAAAACAAATAACCTCATTACAAAGTCACTACGTTCAGACATTAAATTCACCCCTGTTAAAAATATAAAAAGAAAGCCCGAAACAAAAAACTGTTGCATGCACTAGCTTTAACTTCGAACCCTTCCCTTCCTTGCCCTTCCATGTCTACCTTCGCCGTCTAGAGCCGGGCCTTTCCTGTTCCAAACGGGGGATTAATTAGTGCGTACTCAGTCGAGTTGAGGCCGCGAGCCGCTCTGACGCATGTGCGCCGCACTCGCAGTAGGGCGCGGGCCGCCAGCTGGCGCGCCACGCCGGCAGGTGCCACTGCACTCGGCTCCCGTACTAACCCGCCTAGCGCTCACGCCCGACTCGGTACATTTCACCGCCAATTTTACCGACACGCTCGCCCGTCACTATCCCTGCACTTTCACTGTAACATTATCGCGCCCGATCTGCAAGGTTATGCGCAACCCTCCTGTTTCGTGCAACCGCCGGCCAGTCGCGCCACGTCACTCCAACGGCGCACTCGCTTACTTTTCACCCCGAAGTTAACCGTCAAAATCTCTCTTTCCAGAACAAAGTGGAGTACTACGTGAAATGGAAAGGGTGGAAGCCGAAGCACAACACCTGGGAACCGGAGGAGAACATACTGGACCCCAGGCTGATTCAAAGCTTCGAGCGCGGCGAGGAGCTGCGTCGGCAGGGGCGCAAGCGCGAGCGGGAGCACTCCCCGGTCGAGCGCGCCCGCAGTGGCTCCGAGGAGCGCCATCCGCCCCCGGGAAAACGCAAGGCGGAGGTGCTGTCCCGCGAGTCGGGCAAGATCGGAGTCACTATAACGATGAGCCCACCTGCGAAACGACACGACTCTACCAAGCTGAATGGATCGCGGACATCTCACGTGCACCCACCGCCGCCGCCCGCGGCGCCACCTGGCGGGGCGGCAGCGCCTGCATCTCCCGCTGCGGAGGCCGCGGCACCTCGCACCGGCCCGAGAAGAGCACCCCACTCCCCGGAAGAAGCTGACGCTCATATACCCCCCGAACGCGAGAGACGCACCGATTCTCAGCCAACGGCGACGGCACCCGCCGAGCCGAAAGGAGCTCGGCCACCGCCGCCTGCGCCTCAGCCCGAGGACGAGGACTCATGGGGCGAAGCGCCGGTCGTGGCCCCGCCCCCGCCTCCCCCGCAACCGCCCCGGCGGGGCGCCGCGTACTGGCTGGCGCGATCGCCGGTCGCCGACCAGATTTTCATCACAGGACGTCACCGTCAACCTCCAAACTGTAACCATTAGGGAATGCCGAACGGAGAGAGGTTTCTTCAGGCCCCGAGACCAGATGAAAGAGTGTCTAAAAAGTTCTCACGAAAGGAGCCTTGACGTCACGTAAGATCGATATCTCTCTAATTTTGGTTACGGACTTGTACAGATGTAGATAGCTAGTATTTATTCAGTTCACCTTGGTGATGTGTTAAAGAACTTGCAGTGATTCCTGGATTCCTCATTGCGTACGCCTAAATGCCCTTGGCGACGGTAGTTGGTGCCTACGACGATAATTGATGAACGCTAGTGAAATTTCTTATATCTGGTGAAATGCCTATTGGAAGTTCACCAAGTTTGGTATTTACAAAGATATCTTTCGTCAATTGTTAAAAATAAGATATCCTATATTATTTGTTGAAGTTTGTAGATAATAGATAGATAGTGACTGGTGTACCTCCGAATAAGCGCTGCTTTTTAATAATATTTTCGTAAGTCTGTCTTTTTGCGTGTGTCAGGCGACCATTGTTTTATGATAATTATTATGTCATGAACAACCCATAATTTATATTTAAAACTTGTCTGTTACTGATAGAGGTTTCATTGGACCTACCTAATAAAATTATGATATTTCTAAGCAAAATGTATCTAACTTTGGGAGAATTTTATTTTTCTACTTAGAGATTACGATACCTACTAATTGCTTTCATTTATTTATGTAGGTAATCGTACCTATTACTCGTATAATTAGTAACATTTTGTATACTTCTATTATAAATGGATTCAAGTCTCCTCTATCAATTGATTTTATATTTTGACAGTTCATGTAGCTGTAGTTAATATGAATCTCCAATTTTATATCTCTCCCAATATCCACTCATAATTATGCAAAAAGTGTAACATTCTTAATCTGATTGTTTACATTTGCCTGTTTATTTAATTGTTGTTGTTTTATATAAAATAAAATATTTTTAAAGTTCGAGTTCGAAAACTACAATAGTTTGGTTTTTAATACTTACCTACCTAAAAATAATAGGTACCTAATATTACCTATATGGCAACAGTTTTAGAAAAACATATTTTAATTTGGCATAATAATATGAGTCACAATAACATTTTCGTAGTATTCGATTTGGCAAACTCGAAAATTGATAAATAATTTATATAGGTATAATAAACCTACTTCATAATTAATTATATAATACCTTTCCTTGTATTAAGTATTTATGATATTTTAATTTAGATGTTGTTGGTTTATAAAATGAACTGATTTGTTTTCTTTACTTTGATAATTGTACCTATTACTGACTAAGTTATTGACCATAATTATCGATGTATTCTGTTATATCAGTTTTTATAGAATTTACTGACTCTGCTTTGTTTTACTAATTAGGTGGATTGATATTTTAAATGAATGAATCTGCCTGCATTGTAATGAATGATCAAAATGAACTCACCACAAACTATAACATTATGATGACTACCTACTTATGTACGAAAATTTTTTGTAGCTCCCTGTCTAATAGGTACTTAATGTAGAAACAGTCAAAAATCAGTACACACCTAATTTTTCAAATAAGTATTCGAAAAATAGGTGTGTACTGATTTTTCAAATACTTAGTTTCAAATAAGTATTATTCCTTTTCTCAATTAAGTATTACTCCATTAGTGGTACCTAGTTCCGGTCCCCAATACTACATGTTGGTGCCCAGCAACGTACAATTAGCATAGACTCTCTTAGATACTCTGAAGGACTGAGTTTTAAATCTAGGCTCGGTAATGGACAGTACGACAAAAAATCATTCCCGAAATGGGAAATACCATGTCTAGATTAGACTCATAGAAATGTAAGGAAAATAAATTCAGAATTTTTAAACAGAGATTAATGGACAAAAATATAAAATGTAAAAATCCTCCTGTGACGTCATCACTCGGCATGACAAATTAATAAACGCTTTTGCTCACGTTGATTAAAGCAAAAAAAAAAAGTAAAATCTCTGATCATAAAATGAGAAGAAAAAATGATGACAGTGACAGTAAGTAACTTAAAGTCACCTAATTGTTTTATTACGTTGAGCCTCAGGACTACGTCACTTCCGGCAAATTAATTAATAATAATAAAAAAATATGTAAATATTTCAATAAATACACATATTTAATGATAATCTTTTTTCCCTTTCTTTATTCGAAAATCGTATAAAAATGCTAATATTTTTTTCTGTCGCATTGTCCATTATTAAGTATACAGAATATGGCAAAATTTACCTTTATTAGTTTTACAGTTGATATCTAATTGTCTATGTATTAAAAACTATTTTTGTGCTACTACAAGGTGAAAAAAAAATTTGTACGTAAGTAAAGTAGATTGATGAATAATTTGTGGGTATTGTTATTTGTAAATACCCACTCGTAGTTGGTATTTGGATAAAGTTCAAAAATGTTTGTTTATTAATTAATTAATAATTACGTAGGCTAGTGCCCGCATTTCGGTACATTTTTAACTTTATGTTCATTAAACTTCATATAAAAATCTTCTATAGTCATTTCATAAGGGTATAATGCCAAAATATGCTTAAATTCATAATACCTACGAGTTAATATTGTTCATTCATCAGAGGGCCTATTCTCGAGCACTCGACATACTTAATTGAAGTTGAGTCGTCGAGTGAGAGATATGTATGGACGAACGAATGTATGAAATCTCTAAGTTCGACTTCAATGTCGAGAGTTAGTAAATTCTATCAAAATAGAATAAGGGGTACAGATCCGAATGCTGATATTTGTGTTCCTTGATTTTTATTGTTATTTAGTTCCTTTAATTAAGAAACGTGATTATTTTGTCCCAAGAAGTTGATGAGTTGTATGTTTCACTTATTGCATTTCTGTAGGAAGAGAATTGTAAATATCTGTAAATATGATTTAGATAGTAGAACACTCGTTTTATAATGTGATAGTCCTCTCACATTGTAGTCTGTAAATAAATGAGAATGAATTAGAAACTGTGTCTTATTTAACTTACCTTCGTTACCAACTCTGGTACTTACCAACTCTGGTATCTTGTAAGAAGGTAATCAAAATGATCATAGCGTTCAAATTTACCAAAAATATCTGAGCATTTGACAAAAGTCAACTGAATGTCAGGAGACGCCAAGTTG